>LGRX02012171.1:0-27444 GCA_001247695.2 Cymbomonas tetramitiformis
GTGCCTGACCTCAACCTCTTGCTCAGAGGCTCGAGGCTCAGGGGTGGCTGACCTCAACCTCTTGCTCAGAGGCTCGAGGCTCAGGGGTGGCTGACCTCAACCTCTTGCGCAGAGGCTCGAGGCTCAGGGGTGGCTGACCTCAACCTCTTGCTCAGAGGCTCGAGGCTCAGGGGTGGCTGAGGTGCATCTACCAGGACGCTGAAGAGTTCTTTGGCTGTGGCGGCAATGGAGTGCTGAGGTAGCTGATGTACGAGGTGGGGGCAGATGGAGACGGTGCTGTTGTTGCTGCAGCTCGGAGCGGCCACGGAAGTGCAGGACAGGGCCGGGCACTCCCCGCTGCACTGCGCTTCAAGGTATTGATCGTCATCTGGTGCAGCACGGCGCGACTTCATCGTGCGAAGCTCTCATGATGCACGTTTCAGCACCACCGCGTGACGGCGTCGCCCGGCTTCAACCTTGTCACTGGCCAGTGTTAAAAATTGTCCTAGGTTTTAACCACGGTAGCTGCCGTGTCCTGGGATTTAGGCAGGTCTGCTCACGCAAAGCACGATTCGGTTGTAATTGAAAACTCAATACCGCTTGACACAGTGGAACGCCGCGAAAGTTAACCAGTCGTCTCGCAAAGGCTGACATGATTGGCGATGTTTGGCGAGCGTCAATGACCTAGGATTACTAGTCACCGAAAGTTCCTACTAACCGGCTCACGTTGACAGACCGGAAACAGTCAGAATGAAAATACATACCTCTTAGATTAGTGTACAATCATCCATTAGCTGGATCCCCATATCCGTGACCCCTGTCAATCTCCTGTGTGCACCTAGTGCCGTGGCCCATTCGATCTCTCCATACCCGCGCATATTGTGCGAGCCCTCCTTCCAGCCACCTTTCTCGGCGTTCCCGCCTCGCACCACCTCCCCCCTTTCCGATCTGTGCTGCAGGGTGGCAGCTCAAAACACGCGAAATTACGGTTTCTCAGGGTGTCTTCAGAGTTTGAGCTCCTGTGAGGTTGAGTGAGCCTCACCAGTCAGTCTCTACACCGAAATGAACTGCAGAGGGTGCACATTCCAACACCCCTTCTAAAGGGTGATGTCTTCCCCAGTTCTTGGGATGGAGTCCTTTCTATTCTCCAGCTCCAGTCTTTGGGGTGGTGCCCTGACTCGAGCTCCAGCTCAACAGGAATGGTGCCCTTAGTATGTCTGGGAGGTCTTGGTCAGCTCCATTACTCCCAGGCCCTTTGTGTGCGTCGTAAATAATCTGGGTGCTGGCGAAGGATTCGTGAAGATCTCCGCTGTGTTGTCACTTGTACACAGTGGCTCAATCCTGACCATGTTGACTTAGTCAGAGTCAGACAACTCCTTGATGATCAGAGTGCACAGGTCTTGGGAGGTGCACTCAACCCGTGTTGTTCACCACGCTCGGAATGCATTTCGCCTCTGTCGTGACACTTCAGGCATGGCGAGTGTCTTGCACATTCTCACGGCATGCTCAGTTGCGCATGAAGTGCTGCTGCGCAATTGGGCGAGCTTTTGTGACATTGGGTGATTGTGCGGAGGGGAGGGGAGATTGGGTTGAACCGCGCAGTGCTGGTCACCACCAGGTTCTGAAAGTCCTCACTGCGGGAGGCGCAAAAGTGGATGCCCCGTGTGGCCGCGCCGCCCTCACAGGCCTTCACTTGACGGCCCAGCTCGGCCAGGTCAGCATGAAGATCCATCAGGCACCTCTTCACGTTGTGCCTCATCACGACATGCGGGCGGGCTGTTTGGAGAGGCCCTTTGAGTATGCGCCAATGGTGCATCATTGGTTGACGGCATTCGCGCGCTTCGTGTGGGGAAGTTTTGCCTTTCGCGATTCTTGTATGACACACCGGATAGCTTTGAGTGCGATGCCCCTTGTTCAGGACACCTTTTGATCACACTGTATGGCACACCTCGTCCCTCGTTGCACTTTGGCGTCGTGCTGAGTGCCGGGGCAATACCTGCCTCATTCGCCTACTGTTTATATGTCATCACTTGCCACTTTCTTTTGCTGATGTTGCACAATGCAACTCTGCCATGGCCTGCCGCCGTGGACGAATCCTAAACAACTAGCTCAAGATGGCTCAAGATGAGGAATGTCAGCGAGCATCCGTTGGGGATTCATCCACGAAGGCAGTGAATTCCAACGCATTCGATTTGCCAATCTTAAATGCCGTAGTGACACCCTTGAGCGCCGCCGCAGGCAGCCAAAGTGGCACCCTTGAGCGCCGCCGCAGGCAGCCAAAGTGGCACCCTTGAGCGCCGCAGGCGGCCAAAGTGGCACCCTTGAGCGCCGCAAGCACCTGTCAAGGCACCCTGAAATGATGTAGATCCAATGCACTAGGTGTGTTACGCTTGACTGCTGCAGATTTTCATGCAGCACCCGATGTTAGATTCTGGCATAGTGCAGAAAGGAACGGGTTTGGGATTTGCCATTATGACGCTCATCGATGTTTTTTCTTTTCTTTGTCTGCTGCGGCGCGCCCTACGCTTGAACAGGCGAAGGCAGCACGAGTGCTCTGCAAAGCCGGCGCTGACCTAGAGGCACGGAGCAAGGAGGGCCTCACCCCCTTGCATGTTGCAGCTCAGCATGGCGAGGTGTGTTCCTGGCTCTAGGAATGCTAAATATCTGTCATCAATCCTGTCAGGAACAAAAAAACAATACAGACGGAGAACAGGGCAAGCCTCACAGGCAACTTGGTGGCCATTGCGTCGAGCTTTCCACCTGGCGCATGGATGCCACGCGCATGTGCCTCGAGCATTGCTGCCACATCATAGCCTGGGTGACTTCCGCTGGTGTGATAGGCCGGGTGTCACTACCATACTACCTCCTGGCAGGCGGTCATTGAGAATGACGTCTCGGGCATGGATGGAATGCCCTCGAATCCGGTGATACCATCCTTGTCGCGACATCCATGTCCTCGGTATGAGATGGCAGTCCAGATTTATTTTCAGGAGATTCCCAAAAAATCGGATCAAACCGATTGAAGCTCCTGGACGAGTTCCCGTCAGAACTGCAATAATTTTGGAGATCGGACGGTGGGCGGCTCGGAAAAAAATCAGTAAAGGCTTCATTAATGGTGCGAGATAGACATGGGTGGTATTCGGCATCGGGCAGAAAAATATCCTCCCTAGAGGGCATTCTGAATAATCGCCCTGCCTTGCATGATAGGTCGACATTCACCTTCCTCTGAATAACGCACTTGTGTAGTGCCTGTTTTGGGGGCCCTTGACTGAAAATTCATTTTCGAGTATTGTCCCATCTGAACCGAGCATAAAGCGAGCAAAGTCTATCACGCTATGATCATTGGCCAATTCAAAAGCATGGCGGCGTGTAAGATGTTTTGCTTCCTATTCCGGCTAGCGAGATGCTGGTGAACCTCAGTGCATGGCGTTGCATGCGCCCTGCGGAGGCATCTCATGCATTTCTTGGGTCCGGAGCAACAGCCTGCTAATGAAGCACTGATGAGGTCGTCCGCATCGACAACGAGAGCAAGGCGAGAGTCTCCAGGTGGTGAATGGCTGCATTCGGACGTGTTTGGTGGCGAGAGGGCGCAGTGCGGGGATTGGTGACCTGTGGATGGTGTTGCAGACAAAGGTGGTGCGCGTTTTGGTGGAGATGGGCGCAAGTGTTGATGCCGTGAACCTTGCAGGAAGCACTGCGGCGCAGATTGCGCAGGAATGCAGCCATGCGAAAACGGCTCGAGCCCTAAAGCAGATCCAAACAGAGAGGTCTCACACTGCCATGCCTGCAAAAGCTGAAATCGGGACCAGCAAAGGCCACGGTCCAGCCATAGCACAGGTGAGAGAGTTGGAGAGGTCCCGGCACGTTTGGCCATACAGGCAGTCAGGCTGCATGCCCCATACCGCATTGAAGCGCACCAGAACACTGAGTCGCCTGTCTCCTGCACGCCGTGTGAAGGAAGTTACATCGACAATGCGCCTGGTGAGCCAAGTCAGCATTTGCACAAACATGCAGTTGGATTAGCCAATGGATGCCGATAGCACATACCGACCTATGTAAAAAGAAGTCTATGGCAAGAGCTCGGAAGAAGATGTGTGATTTGTTGAACTTGATCCGCGAAATTGAAAGTTGAGCTGTGAATGTGTGATTGTAAAGGAATTGGACATGTGAGAAGATGGTTGATGTGTGAAATTTTGTTTGCATATGTATGGGGTCACAAATGCAGGTGTCACCCAAACGAATGGTCGGTGTACACCACTCATTGGGTGCACTTGAAGTACCGACGATTCTTGAATCTGCCAGTAGTGCACTTAGCCCGGCCACATGCAGCATTAGCCCAAAGAAGGTCCCACAATTTCCATGTCGAACACCCTCGTCTTCTGATCTTGAATCGGTTGATAGCCAGCAGCCTCCTGCAAGTAGATTGGAAAGTAGCGGGTTTTTGCCACCTATCGCAACAGTTGCAATGAGTGGTAGGGATCACCAGCGTTCCAAGGTTGACATACTAATGTAGTTGGTTGTGATGGATCATGATGTTCTGTAAACCCCGTGACAAACAATTGCAATTCTTGCTTCTTTGTTCCTCAATGGCATGGCATCAATCTGCGGAAGAGGACCACGATTGCTTTTTGCAAGTGCTCGAGGATTTTTGCATGTTTGCTCCTTGTCAATTCAATATGATAAATGAAGAGATCGTGCGTAGGTGTTCGATCATGCGTTGACATCTTACACAGCACGTCCCGAGTTTTTTGTGACACTTGATGCTCAATGATGCCTGCCATGTCTACACAGTGCCAAAAAATCTATATATATGAATGAAATAAATCAGGACAATCGTATGTATATTTGGAGCACCCTGACTTTCCTAGAGAGATAAATCCGGTATATCGTCGGTCGATATCTACTGTTTCAAAATTGACTCGAGAGCTGGGTCTGATATTCCCTGAGATGATTGAGTCGTGAAATGTATTGTATACTGGAACGGGTTAACCCGAATTGCTGTACTACTCTGAATCTGAAGGGGGGCTGCACCGAGACTCTCGGGAGGGTTGCCCGAGCAGATTCTGTAATTTCCACCCAATACGTAAGATCCTATGCTCGAGCTCAAACGGTCGTTGTATTACTATTGTGAAACGAATTGATCTCGAATCATCGGACGATTGATGCGTCGGTGAGTTATTGTTGGCGTTCCATCGAAAATGTCAATATCGTTGGATAGGTGATATATATATTGGCTACTCAGTACTTGTCAGCATCTCTTGATAGCTTCCATCCCCCCACTTTTCTGTAATCTGTATCAATATAGGATCTCGGGGCGATGCGTATCGATATTAAAATAATATGCATGACAAGTGCGTATCGAGAAATCGAAATCGTCGATATGGCAACGTATACAATGCAGCGCAATCTTAAAACCATACAATGCGATACATTGCAATCCGATACGGCACAATACGACCCAACACAATTTACGAAGAATGCATCGTTGCAGCAAATTAACGTATATGTTTCACGCCTCCGTTGCAGATTCGTTGCGGGATGTGACACCATGACCGTCACACCCGGTGTACTCAGTTTTCCACAAAGTCGTACAGGGTGACAAACCATATGGCTCGGCACGTAAGGCCGCTAGCTCTGTTTACATTTTTACAATGTATGTTTTATCATACGATTCGTTATATTTCACCCCACGATATATCATCACTGTGGTATACTATACTATACCACATATAGTATCTCGCATTCGTATGCGTAAAACAAGTTGCACTATGAGAATCGGGCATTGTCTCAAGGTTGGACGCAATCGTTACGCGTATATTTCAATATTACGTGCGTTTCGGGCCTCTGCGGATTTATATCACGGATAAACCCCCCACCCGAGCTTGACTCTGGGGGATGGGGATCCCAATATCGTGCGCTGGGGGTAAACCAACCAACCCCCCCTCCTAGCGCGCCGCCGATCACCCCCAAACCTCGACATCTTGCGAGCAGGGCGTACTCCTTCCTCTACCTCCCCCCCAACCTCGGAACCTGAACCTCGATGTCATACAGAGCGAGAGTTTCATAGGAGACTTTTTATAGAAGATGATAAGATTTTTTCGTGTGAACCTGAAACCTGAAACCTTTGCATTCCTATTTCCTGTCTGTTAGGAAATCCATATTCCTACCTGCATCAATTCAACAGCATTTTTTGTCCAAAATCCTCACTCAACGAACTCGCACTCAGATATACAATCGGAGAAAATTTGTTGACATGAATGACGACGAAGATGCACCTGCCAGAGATTGGCTCTCTGAAATAAGTGAAATGTTTTTAAACGGAGGCTACTTCCGCGCGCGGATTCCTTCCCTCTCACCTTTCGATAAGGTACGTTCAATAGTGAAAAGACCTCACAACCGCCGCTTTGGCTGAAGCAAACAACGGGGTTTCAAGACAAAAATGTAAGCCTTTGAAGATGCAGCAAGAAACTTCGTGATGGATTTGTTGGGTGCTGTTGGTGCTTAGATTATCGGAGGACTTGCTTGGTCTATACGGTCGAGTAACGTGGGCGTCGATTTTGATTTATTTTTCGATGACGACGTCAACATGGGGTGAGATATGTGCCACAGCATTGCTTTGTTTCAGTTGAGCTATCACTGTTCGCTTCCGCTGCTGGAAACGGTCGTTCCGTTTCTAGACCGAGCCAGATACTTAGCAGCTCAAGTCAGGGGACTCATAGGTTGCTCAGTGTTGCCGTTGGTGTTAAGCCTTCTTGATATTGCGAGACGTCCTTTATTGTTTAAAGCACTCGCCCTGCTTCTGCAGACAGAAGATCAAGCTTAGCGAAAGCATCGAATTCGCTCTGAAACGTATGAACTGTCCACATCCACTTCAGGTGAGATTCTTCACGGAACTCATTTTTTGTCGAGATAGCCTTGATCACGTGTTCAATATTATCGCTTTTTTCTACAAGTTCGAAACTGCACACATCGAAACAGCACAAGCGGCCACGACATCCCACGTTGCTCTGTCGCACCTTTTCCTCTCAAAACAGCTTGTTTTTTGTTACGTACAGGCACATCAAATCCAGGGTCAAGACTACCCAACAATATTCCCGGTTGTTAGATGGCTTATCAAACAGGTGCGAGTCGGGCTTGAAATCATTTTGTCCCCTGACTGCAATAGATCTTTCTCATGGGAACCCTAACAAATGTGATTCCTCTCCTTCTTACTTCGACCACCTAGAAAATAGTTCCTTCCGGCGTTATTTGGCATTTTTCTCTGGTGGCGCAGGTCATTGCCACGCGTCAAGAGTTTGGAGACCGGACTCGACGCTTTTCTCAATGGTCCTACGGGGTAGGCTATGACTACAAGCTGCTCGACCAGGTACGAAGTTACTTCCCGTTTCGTTTACGTCCTCCCTACGACGCTTTTGTCAACTTCGTCGAGTGGTTGCTTTGACGTCGCTTCGGATTTAACGTTTTGTCTCACCGTGCTGCAGGTGGGGAAGGAAGACATCAAGCCGATCCCTGGTGTCGCCAAGGTTGAAGCCAAATACAGGTCACCCTCCTCACCTTCCAAAGTTGGATGTTCCAAAGTTAGACCACTCTCCTCACCTTCCATAGTTGGGTCAGCCTCCTCACCTTCCAAAACATGATCCGCCTCCTCACCTTCCAAAGCTCGGTTCCAGACTTTTCTGGATTTCACGGTCTCCGTCTTTGACCTCGTGAAACTTCAGTTGTCCACCAGGGCTTCCCAGCTCGGTGGGCAGCACAGAGGTGAGCGGTGCCGGCTTTGGGGACGCACAGAACTCAGCGCCGGCTTCGTCGCGCGAAGGGAGTAGCGCCTCCTCCGCAAAGAGTCAACAGGTAGCTTCCAACTCTTCCGGTGCGCGGCGGGCAGCGAACGCGCGTCACAGCCGGCGCGCGCCTCCTCCTCCCTCCGCAAGCCCGGGCGTCGTGTGGACCGCCTCGAACCCTGCAAATCACACCCCGTGACAGGTGACGCGCAGCACCATCTGCCGAGCGTCCTCCTGTCCGCTCCCGCGGGTCCGCCGGCTGACTCAGCGGTCACCGCCCTCCTCCACCTACTTAGCACACCTGTGTGTTTTCGCCACTGTGTTCTGACTTTGGATATCGCAGTAGTCCCTTAGCCTACACACCTGCTGTAGAACTTTCATATCTCTCTCGTCAAAGCAGAAACAGATCCAGCCCTGATATGTGTGTGGGTGCTCGGATGGTGCCACCCTGCGAAGGCAAGCCGAGGCCTTTTGCGGCCGGTTCAGCAGGCTCTCCGCCGGGCCGTCGGCTCGCAAGCGGCTTGGGAAGAGCGCGTGCCATTAGCGCCGTGGTGACACTGCGCGATGCCGGCGTCCCACCTGGCCCGCGCGCGACCTTCTCTGACCGGCGGCGGCTCGCTGCAGGGCGCGCTCTGTGCTGCTCGAGTACGGCCACACCTTCCAGAACATCAAGCACAGCTCGACGACCCCGGCCAAGCCGGGTGCCAAGCCCTCCGACGGGGTGGAGGCCCTCGCGGCGGACTCGCCAGGCATGCCGACCGCTTCCATTCAGGAGGGCGACGTGGCGAGTCAAGCGGTGGCTGCTGCGACTCTGCTGCGCGAGCGCTCCGCCGGCAAGGCCGCGGCACCGGGTAGCCCTGCCGTGCCGGAGAGCCCCGGCGCCGAGGCCAAGCGCGACGCGATGACCATTGCGGCGGATGCCGCGATCGCCAAAGCGGAGGCGGAGACGGCGTCGACGATGTCTGAGGTGGCCACCTCACTGGCTGAGGTATGTGGTGGCCTCGTGGGATCTCGCTGCGTGCTGAGTGCCGCAGACTCGTGAAGTTCTGATGGAGCGTTGTGTGCATTGGGCATGCTCCTCAAGCAGTGGAAGTTGTGCCTGAGCCTCTTGTACCTCTGTGAGGCGATCGGAGGCTGTAGTTCGGAGGCGCGCCTCGTGCTGTGCTGTGCTGTAGCCACCGACACACGCATAAACCCTATTGCAGGTGTTTGGAGAGGACGACAGCATCTCCGGCTCCAAGGCTGCGAAGATCATCGGGCTGCGATCCGGGGAGATCCGCGAGGCGGATACCAAGTACAACGTGAATATTGTGCGCTGCTTCCACCCCCTCCCCCCTGGGTCCCCCTTCGTCAGACCAAGTACAACGTGAATATTGTGCGCTGCTTCCACCCCTGGATCCCCCTGGCGGGCTGTGCAAACGAAGGACGAGGATTTTTTTTTCCTGGGACAAGGAGGAACTTGGGGGCACCGCGTTTGAAAATGCACGCAACTTCGCGCACGTTGTCGAGGGCTGTTTCTGATGGGGTGGAGGGGAGTGCTTGCAATACTAGGAGGAAGAAATCGGCGGTGTCGCCGCGCGCATGGTGCGTCACTCCTGTCCTGTTTTGCCTGTTTTGTGCACCAGGGGGGCACGTGGAGCACCCCTTTTGGAGAGGCCACACAGAGAGGCCACGTGGCGATCACACTGAGGTGCCACGTGGACGAACCACACTAAGATGCCACGTGGATGACCACACTGAGATGCCACGTGGACGCATCACTTTGAGGGGCCATGTGGACGGACCACACTGACAGGCCAGCTAGTCCTCCTAGCAGTAGCCCTCGGTGCTGAGCCTCTCTGACAAAGTAACTTCAGCTCCGAGGTGAGATGTGGCGCCACGGGCGTCTGCAGGCGGCGACGGCGAAGCAGAAGGAGGCCCTCGAGAAGCAGTTCAAAGCGGAGGAGGTACCAGAGAGGCCCCTTGCGCCCGCATCCGCCTGCCGCATGCCCACGGCATCTCTCCCTTCCTCGCCTCCCAGAGGTAGCACAGAGGCCCCTGCAAGTATTGCCCTGCGCTCCGCTGTCGCTCCAAGGAGATGTCACGACTCGTTGAGCGTGAAGCCAAGACCAGGTACTTTGATAACGCTTTCCATATTTAGGAGGAAATTTCGCTATGCGTAGAATAACAACATGATTTTGGCGCAACACTGAACGAGTCTTCACCCCTCGCTCCAAGTGTGCCTCGGGAACTTGCCAACCCCCTTGCGCTCCGACCCCTTGCACACTTGCCGTCGCCCCCCTCATGCTCCGCCCGCTTGCGGACCCTCCGCCGGCTTGCCGTATGCTTCACCCACTTGTAGACCCACTGCAGGCCTGGCGCGCTCCGCCCCCTTGCAACCCAGCCGCCAGCCTGGCGCTCAATGCCCCTAGAAACCCGTCGCTGATCTGGCGCACTCCGCCCCCTTGCAACCCAGCCGCCAGCCTGGCGCTCAGTCCCCCTAGAAACCCGTCGCTGGTCTGGCGCACTCCGCCCCCTTGCAACCCAGCCGCCAGCCTGGCGCTCAGTCCCCCTAGAAACCCGTCGCTGGCCTGGCGCTCTCCGCCCCCTTGCAACCCAGCCGCCAGCCTGGCGCTCAGTCCCTCTAGTAACCTTTCGCTGGTCTGGCGCTCTCCGCCCCCTTGCACACGCACCAGCCTGGGTAGTGAAGCGGGAGGCATAAGGGCCGCAGGCGCGATTGGTGAAGGCCACGGCCAAGGCGGACAAGGTGAAGGCGGCGGCAGAGGAGATTGTGTCGGAGCGCAACCAGAAGCTCGCGCATAATGAGTACGCCCCCCATTTGCCCGCAGCGCCAGCCCCCGCACGCCCACATGCGGACGGTGCCACGGCGCTGGGCTTCATACTCGGGCTCCCACGTCCGTGCGGCCTTTCACATGCGGGCGGTGCCACGGCGCTGGGCTTCATACTCGGGCTCCCACGTCCGTGCGGCCTTTCACATGCGGGCGGTGCCACGGCGCTGGGCTTCATACTCGGGCTCCCACGTCCGTGTGTCCTTTCACATGCGGGCGATGCCACGGCGCTGGGCTTCATACTCGGGCTCCCACGTCCGTGCCACACGGCCTTTCACATGCGGACGTCTCTCCCTACGCAGTCGCTCCGGCGCAGGCAAGCGAGGGCGTGCTGAGCACTGTGTTGCATGAAGACGCAACCGCTGAGCGGCGGCACAGAAAGCTTGCGCGCTAAGACTCCCAGCGGAGGGGCGAGCAGAAGGGCAAAGGGGGCGCGGGCTCGGAGGGCGTGTATAGGCGCTGCGTTCGTGAGCTGGGGAAGCTGGAGGAGAAGCTGAAAACGGAGGCCAACATTGCCAGGGCGGAGCAATTGCTCCTCATGATCAATGTACTTCTGCATGAGCCCTCTCAGCGGCCTCTCGCCCGAGGACCCTCGCCTGTGGTGCCCGCTGTCGCCTCTCAGCGCACCATGGAGGCCGGCTGCAACTACTTCACCAGCTGGCGTTGTCGGATCCCATGCGGCGCGCTGTCTCAGTCACTGACAGTTTGCGACGGTAGCATATTGAGGAACTGTTGCAGCCACTCCACCGCCCGTTGCACAAGGCCCCATTGTCCCAGCTGCTGCGCCACAATTGATCTCCGCACCTGCATCCACTGCAGAGCTCGGCCGAGCTGTCTCGGGGCTTCACTCCCATCTCGGCACCTGTCATGTACCTTGCAGCCCGTGTGTGACCCCTTTTGATTGGGCGTGCAGGAGATTGCGGCGCTGAAGGATGAGGAGGGGAAGTTCCGCGTCGAATGCAAGGCCAAGATGATCGAGATGCAGGTCGGGCCGCCAGGCGATGGAGGGGTCACGCTGTAGGAGGTCTTCGACGCGCGCAAAGGGATAATCGCGGGTGTTGCAGGGCCTTAGGGTGTTGCAGGCCCTTAGGGCGTTGCAGGCTCTTAGGGAGCGCGGAGCTGTGCGCACAGGTTGGCGGCCACGATGTCAACAGCTGTGCCTGGAGGCATGCCCTGGAGGGGGTTTGCTTCAAGCCATCGATCCCGACGGGAGTGCATAGCCCAATCAGATATTATTGGCGTGTTGGCAGCTCGGGTGTCAGCAGCCACAAAAAAGAAGGGCCGTGATGCGGTTTGCTTGGTGCAGAAGGGCTTGGAGGAGACCCCCGAGGCGGGCATCAGCGAGGAGGAGAAGGCCCGCATCGAGCAGGTGCCCCGCTCCGGGCCTTCCGCGCCTCCTCCGCGCCGTCGTTGAAATAGACCCCCGCCTGTTGCACATGAGCACCCCGAGGCCTGCATCCTGATGGGGGAGGGGACGTGGGTCCAGTGAACCGCCTGCAAGCTCACCATAGGGGGCCTGGCTTGACCAGGTGTAGAGGTGGGCCTGGGTGGGGACAGCGGGCCTGCCTTGACCAGGTGTAGAGGTAAGCTCCGGGTGGGGATGATGGCCTGCCTTGACCAGGTGTAGAGGTGTTCTGGGTGGGGACAGCGGCCTGCCTTGACCAGGTGTAGAGGTACTGGGGTGGGGACAGCGGCCTGCCTTGACCAGGTGTAGAGGTGGCCTGGGTGGGGACAGCTGGCCTGCCTTGACCAGGTGTAGAGGTAAGCCTGGGTGGGGACAGCGGGCCTGCGTTGGGACCAGGTGTAGAGGTAAGCCTGGGTGGGGACATGGGCCTGCGTTGACCAGGTGTAGAGGTGGGTCTGTGGCATGGGCCTGCCTTGACCAGGTGTAGAGGTAAGCCTGGGTGGGGACAGCGGGCCTGCCTTGACCAGGTGTAGGAGGTGGGCCTGGTGGGGATTGAAGGGCCTGCCTTGACCAGGTGTAGAGGCCTGGTGGGGACAGCGGGGCCTGCGTTGACCAGGAGGTAAGCCCAAGGGGACAGCGGGCCTGCGTTGGACCAGGTGTAGAGGTGGGTCTGGGTGGGGACAGCTGGCCTGTTTTGACCAGGTAGAGGTAAGCCTGGGTGGGGACAGCGGGGCCTGCCTGGACCAGGTGTGTAGAGGTGGGCCTGGGTGGGGACAGCTGGCCTGCCTTGACCAGGTGTAGAGGTAAGCCTGGGTGGGGACAGCGGGCCTGAGCGTCGTCTGGCGTGACGTGAACCGAGCTGGGACAGCGGGCCTGCGCGTCGCTTACAGACGTGAACCGAGCTGGGGCAGCTCGGTAATGCTGATGGGCGGCGGCTGGTGGGCTGGTGGGAATGCGGGGGGGAGAGGCTGAGTTGTGCACAGGCGGGACACCTCCAAATGGGAGGCCATGCGCCAGTCCCTGGCAAAGCGGAGTCGCGCGGTATGCCTTCAACTGCCGCGCCCCTCCAGCCCCTCCCCCCTATCCAACTCCGAGGCTATTCATCCTCTGCGCCCTGCCCCTTCCCAACTCTTGGGATGCCCCTCCATCCCCTCCCCTTCCCCCTCCATTCCGCTCTTCTCCATTCCTCTCCCTCTCCATCCCCTTTCCCTTTCCTTTTCCCTTTCCCCTTCCCCCCTCCCCCTCCCCCTTCCCCTTCTTCCCTTCCCCTTCCCCTTTCCCCTTCCCCTTCCCTTCCTCTTCCTCTTTCCCTCCCCTTCCCTTCCCTTCCCCTCCTCCCTCTCTCCTTCCCCTCCCCCCCCTTCCTCCTCCTTCGGATGCCTGCCTCTGAACCTGCACCCTTCCCACCCCAGCACCCATTCCCATGCCTCACCAATCCCTGCCTTCTCCCATAACCCCCATGCCTTTCCATCCCTGACCCCTGCCCCCCCCGTGGTAAATATGGTCCCCATCAGGCACCATTCATTTCCTGTTGAGCTCTTCGGGTACAGAACCCTGCCCCCAACCCTACCGGCTCCTCCTCACACTCATCACAACGAATGTGCTGGTAGACTTCGACCCCCGTCCCCTTCTCACTCCCGCCAACTCCTATTGTGATTGTTGGCTATGGTATGCTTGCGCCTCTTGCTCGCCGGTAGTATGTGTGGAGCACGTGTGGAGCCCAGGGTCGCCTGCATAGCCAATGCCTGGAGGGATCACTTGTGGGTTCAGCCGCCCTTGAGGGGTGTCCCACAGCGACCAGGAGTTGAACGGAATATACCTGGGAAGATACGGCTTTCCAGTGGGCTTGGAGGGAATATACCTGGGAAGATACGGCCTTCCAGTGGGCTTGGAGTGAATATACCCGGGAAGATGCGGCCTTCCAATGGGCTTGGAGGGAATATACCTGGGAAGATGCGGCTTTCCAGTGGGCTGAGAGTGATGGCTTGCGCTCTCATTGACTCTTGATTCCCTTTGTCCTCCATGGCCGCCGGCCCCCCTGCATGAGCCTTGTGCTGAGGTGCGCCTGGAGTCGGCTTGGGTGATCTGGGCAGGTGGCGCTGCTGTCGCGCAAGCTGGATGAGCTGCCAGCACGGCCAGAGCTGATGCAGTACGAGAAGCGCTTCGTGGAGTTGTATGAGCAGATCACGGCCAAGCTCGAAGAGACGCGCCGCTACTACGACGGCTACAACACCCTCATGGACACCAAGAAATTCCTTACGAAGGAGATCTCCCTCCTTAACTCCATCCGCAGTCAGGCGAGTGGGGACTCGGGGGCATGGAGGGAGCGGGGGGGAAGGGGAGTAAGGTGGGGGAGGGTGCATCTGGCCAACGCTGCGGCACGCTTCGAAATGTGGCCAGCGCAGGGAGCTGCCGCGGAAAGGATCCCGCGCCAGGCGCTCGCATGGCAAGGTGTGAAGGGGAACCGACGGTGCAGCACGCCGGTGTTGAGGGGAATCGACGGTGCAGTACGCCGGTGTTGAGGAGAATCGACGGTGCAGTACGCCTGTGATGTGACTTGGCGCTCGTGTATGTGGAGGGAATGGTGCACAGCTGCCCGCCGGGAGAGGGCTTGTGCGGATGTTATCCTATCACAAGGAAGGATCAGCGTAGCCCAACCCCCATGCTATATGCGCGCGAGTTGCGCTGCTCCCCGCAGGTCCATGCTATGTGCGCGCGAGTTGCGCTGATCCCCGCAGGTCCATGCTATGTGCGTGCGAGTTGCGCTGCTCCCCGCAGGTCCATGCTATGTGCGCGCGAGTTGTGCTGATCCCCGCAGGTCCATGCTATGTGCGCGCGAGTTGCGCTGCTCCCTGCGGGTCCATGCTATGTGCGCGCGAGTTGCTCTGCTCCCCGCAGGTCCATTTCCGTCTTCCTGTTTCGTTCATGCATGACGCGGGCGAAGTGCGCTCGAGGTGACAAGGAGGGATGGGGCTGGACGGTCCTTGCCGGGAGTGCTGAGTGAGGGGAGTGAGGCCACGCCTGGCGCAGTTCGAGGCAGCGGTGCAGACCCCGGAGGGCCGCGAGGCGATGATCCAGCAGCTGGAGGTGGGCCCTCGCCACGCCCGCCCATCCCGCGCTACGAATCAGCCGTGCTTCGTGGCGGTGCTGGTGGCTTGCTCTCCGCGTGTTCGGCTGCTCCAAGCTCCCTGGGTGTCCCGGAGACCAGCCACTCCATGCGATGGCATGGCATCATTTGCTGTCCACCCGGGTGGCATTGAGAGGGCCTCGCAGCTGGTGACCCGAGCTTTTGGCAGACCTCCGCCATCCACAATGTCACTGAGTGTATTGCACCTCTTGGCACCCTGGTCTCTGTCTCTCTCTCAGCCCTCCCTGGCGCCACCGTGGCGCCTGGGCCTCCGCGCTGCGAGGCGAGCGGTGAAGAGGAGGTGGAGCGGTGCTGGCGTCAGGGCATCAACAAGGGCCTGGAGCAGAACTTCACAAAGGCTAACGACAAGCTCGTGACAGAGCAGACCACTTTGAAGGTCCAGCAGGAGAAGGTGCGCTAGAGGGCGTACAACTCAGTTGCCATCGCGCCCCTCGCTGCCATCACCAGTGCCGACAACGGATCGGAGTCCAACCTGAATTCGTAGGACGTGCCCAGAAAATTGTCAGGCTTCGACGCTTCGTATCCAGGAAATGTTTTAAATCCGTTCGTGTCTGTACCTGTCGGATCCAATAATAATCAGGCTTCGTTTGAACAGATTCACGAAATTTCAGAATTGCCACTGTACCCAAACCCGAAAATTCTGAAAATATCAAAGATTAGTCTCCGTGGATTAGTCTCCGTGGATTAGTCTCCGTGGATTAGTCGGATTCCATGTTGGAAGCCTGCCAATATTCTCGGCAGATCCAAGCGCAGCAGAGAGCGGAGATTCCACAGTAATATGGAGCGGAGATTCCACTTTGATATGCATACTGGAGCTTTCTTTTCCTCCATGCACACCTGCACCTGATTGGGTACTGGGAAAGCGTTATGTGATGATCACTTCCCGTCCCAATGGCGGTGTGGCGCTTGGCAGATGTGCATTCCGTCCCGGTGGCAGTGTGGCATGCGGTATGCATGCATCCCGTCCCAGTGTCAGGCGTTTGAGCTGATTGCACAGAAACTGATACACGGGGACGTGGTTTCGGGTGGGTTCGGATTGGCTGCAGCACCAACAAATGATCATGCAACAGAGGCAGTATTTCACACTTGTAAAAGAGTTTCAGGAGTTGTGCAGCCAGAGTGAGAAGATGCGCAGCTACATGCAGGTGTGTCCTCCATGGAATATGCGGAGTTGAGGAAAATGGATATCGCTGTGGCTTATGCGTGTTGCCACGCGTGCTCTCTGCACCGGACTGGCGCAGATTCTGTGATGTAGGCATGCATCCTTTCTGCATCCTGTCGCTAAAGTGACCTTTGGTACCTTTGGTAGCCTTGAGTCAATAGAAGCATGCACAGAGGTGGCACGCGGAATTTTCATTTGTTGCCAATTCTATCAAGCAATGCCAGGACAATGCATCTATACATTAGTCTCGCTCGAGTGCCAATATTCTACCTAAGGATGGGTTGTTGTATGAAGAAATGCCGGATATTTTGATGAAGGGGAAGTAAGGAATGTTGGGATGGGTGGCCTTGCGGTTGCAGAAGTCGTGATCAGGTCAGGGGAACTGAGATCGTGGAAAAGGAAAAGGAAATACCAGGCGCGTTTGACGTGAATCCATGTCTCAATCCGACTATCTGGTGTGTTTCTAGTGCCAGCTTCTCGCACACTACGCACAGTGCAATTGATGATGAACAAACACATTTTGGCAGCTGCATTCTTGGAATGACAAGAGTATGCACGAATTTGTTGAGCAATCCGAGACTGGTGTGGAGCAATCCAAGATCATATCTCGAGGACGGAGAGTTTCAACTAGCATGTTGTTTTTGATATTCTCCTTGACAAATAGGGAATTGACGGGCTCTGCAGTTCTAAGAAACCGATGCATTATACATCGGCCTTTGATAAACACAAATGTTATTTGCCACCCCTAACCTATGGCATCCTTTAGCCAACCGAATTACCTTATCTAAACGCCTCTGTACATCGTCCATCGATCTCGAATGTACATCGACCATCGTTCTCGAATTGCGTATTGATCACATGAAAACATGTAAATAATCACATGGTAAAAGGTGCCTGGGCTTAGGGAATAACAGTGATAGTGATGATGAAACAGTTTCTGCGCCGACAATGATAATCGCGTCCTGGAAGGCGTACCTGGGAGGCGTACTTGCTAAGCAGGCATATATGTAAAATACAAGCGGCGAATCCGACTATCATTAAGCCACCTGAGAGGCACATTTGTCTACTCGGGAGGGAGTTGGTATGGTATGATGGATTCTAACGGCAGCTACCAACACGTATGGAACGAAGCAAAGAGAACTTGAGTTTTACACGGGTGGGATGAACAATAAATCCGCCATATTGACGACGAGCAGCACATTAACATAAGTAATCACTTTGGTAACCGAAAGAGTGATAAGGGGAAAGTGCAGGAAGGTGGGTGGGAATAATTCACCGCCTTAAACATAACAATATCTTGCGGAGCCAAACTATACAGAGTGGTTCAGAACCCTTATTATCCTTGCCGCATATCATATATATAGTGTTCCACTCCTGGGGCGAGGACGACTTGCCCGAGACCCACTCCTTAGATCATACCTAAAAATGGGCAAGTGCGCCCCTATCAGGTTCTAATGTGTGACGACAAGTCTGATGACTAGCCGCCAGTACCAGCACAGTAGTTGAGGGTTTAGGTTTCGACTCTAGCCGTTCCGTGTACGGTATCTGTTTTATGCATTTGATGAATCGGAGGGAGCTTAGCCCTCTCTGCGTTTTGTTTTCAGTATGGCTGTCGGTTATACGCATGTATCACCTGCAGTGTATGACCGCTCCGACGACGAATTCGACAACAATGAGCCCTCCAGCCATGACAGGATTGACTGCGGTACTCCGCCCATGGGCCTACTCGAACGGTTCGCCCTGAGCATTGCGATGGGTTTGCATTTTCTCCATGCGGCAGCTCCACGAATCTTTGACGACAACCCGTCGTACAACTCTACCTCGGCGGCATCCGTCCTCTGTCGGTCATGGCTACCCACGGGCGGTGAGCAGTCCCGCGATCGGCCGTGCGCTCCTTAGTAGTCCTACGCCGCACTGCCGCTCTGGTGGTGTGGCGATCTTGTTATCTTAAAAACATTTGACGTCAACTGTTCATCTGGTTACTCAACTTATTTTCCAACAGGTTCAATCCCGATTTGCAGCTGCACTGGATCATTTAATTTTTTGGTCGGATTTCAGTTGTAGCTTGCATAGCCAGTAGCCTGTTTTTGTCAAAATGGCACAGCGGATTGCTCAATTGAACTGACTACTGGGTACTTACCTGCTCCCTAACATTATAATATATGTTCTGCAGTATGTTCTGCTAGTCACCCCACTCTGTCCCAGAGGTGTTATGTCGGAATCTTCCAGGGCCGCCCTCCCGTGAGTCTCGGCGCAAGCCCCCTAGCAGGTTTGGTTTAGTTCCGATGTATCATATGTACCGACCGGCGGTTATATCTCGCCAATGTGTATGAGGAGTCCCGCAAACGCATTATAATTAGTATATGAGCTGGCCAACGAACAGCGAATGATACAAAATACAACAAATCGGAGATCGCGCGATGGATGTACCTGGCATGAAACCGACACAACCGCGACCCGATTGTGTGTCTCTGTGTCGCATGCGATATGACGCAGCCGAGACTGTGGCATCTATCAAGTTGTCAGCGCCCCCTATCCTGCCCCTTTATCAAAAGGGCTTGACTGCACTGTACTACTCTAGGGGCAGAGCCTTCGGATCGGTCGAATCTAGAATGCATGCCTTAGGTTTGCAACTGTTATAAAGTCCGACGTCTCTAGGCATCTTAAATGTAACAATCCTTGAACTGCACATTGAGACTCCGGTTCCGGAATACACGATGGGGTATCAGCGGGAGGCGCAGCGGGTGCTTTGGTGGCCTCATTAAGGTTTCCAAGCGCAAAAAACTCGCCAAAATCCTGTGGCACAGACACGGTTCTATGCCATCCGAGCCCGTCAGCTCCCTGGATGTCGTGGGACGCGCACCCATCGGTGGTACATATGGAGTGCTATGATCTTCGGGTGTATACTACAAGGGAGGCGCGCCGCAGACGGCGAAATTTTCTACCCCCCGCCCCCGCCCCCCCTAACAGTAACTTTTTTCGTTCTAGTTACGCGCTAGTTAATGTGGCTAAGTCTTATATCGATTGTCACACCATAACTCTTCCGGAGACCTATCTCCGTTTTTCTCCTTACAACAATTGGGGCGAAGTTGATATTTTTTGAAGCTTTCAGCAAGTACTGTGTAATTTGAGATATGGAAGGTGGTCAACTTCCTGCCAATGTTGCAGGGCTATACAGGCTTGCAGGACCATAGAACTCGAGATCATCAGCTCGTTGATTACTTGCTTACTACTGCGTTTGTGATAGGCTGTGTGGGACCGTCTGCATGTTACATTCTCAGAGTGTCCTTTTACGGCAGTGATGTAGTATGAAATGTGTGATAGTCCTCATACTGCGATTACGATAAGACTATCAAACTGAACATTTGCACGTTCACAATTGGTATAGACAATCGTAGGCATATTCCCTTCAAACACTTGGTGACCGTGTGTGGGACCATAAGCCCTACCGATAACACGTTAAACCCTTGGTTGTGAAACGGTTTAACATTCAAGGACTGGGGAAGTTTGCTTACGATTCCAGACTCAAACGCTTATAATAACACAAAGACTTCACCAGCATATATATGTACACCCGGAAAACCCAGTTGATTATCTCGCTCCATCCTCTGATGTCCTACTAAGCGAACATCAAACGCAAAGCTTATGTTCGCAATGTATCATCCTGAACATACAACTTCAAAGATCGTCATTGTATCAACACTCCCGCCGTCAATACGCACAAGTGAGACTTTGGCTGTTTGGGCTTTAAGCGAGAGAGTGATTCAACTTCTTTGAATGGTACCGTGGAAGGAGATACGCAAAAGTTTTCGCAGTGTAACGCACTTTACAGTTGTATATACAAAGTTATTCTAAAATATTTCACTTAAAAGTCTAGGTTTCCGCAGCGCAGCAGGGGCCAACTAATATTTACAATTCTCTAAAGTATCGAACCCTCGCCATATCAGAATACTGAGTGACCAGTGAACTTCTCTGTCAGCAACATCGCTGTAAACCCCAACATAGCAACCCGTCCGTTCACCATCTCCTTGTCCGTCGAGAAGAGCCCTTCCGTAACTTTCGCGTCCTTCAGCGCGGTGACCAAGGAACCCGCGGCAAGAAGGGAAACAGCTAAGATAATGAGAGTCGGCTCTTGACCAAACTGCTCAATGACGGTCTTGTGGCTGCTCAACTCTGCACCGGCCGCTGCCACGAAACCAAACATCGCAAGGCGCCCGTTGATGATCTCAGGACCAGCGCCCGAGAAGCCCATTGCGTCGCCCAAACTCACCGAAGAGGCTCCAGGGCTGCTCTCGATGGTCTCGGAGGGACTGCGCGCGGCATACATGTCTCCTTTCTCCAGGGCCTCGCGATATTCCGCCGGGCTGCCTGACACCCTTGCGCCAGCTTTGTTCGTGAAATACACCTTGGACTCAGACACGCTGGCATCGGAGGAACCGTTCTCGCTATTAACCACGAGCCGAGTGTTGCGTTGAGGGCTCTTCCCCATCACACGTGTGGGGACAACCGATAGGGGTGCAAAGCTGAGAGAGGCCATGTTGGTTTTGTGTATTTGTGTGTAAGGAGGTGGTGATCAGCTGTCAATTTTGAGGTAATGATGCCGTCCTCGCGCTGGTGGAATTTGTAGCATCGTGCAGGATCCTCGCCAGTGTTCTCTTGCAGTCTGAGTCTCGATCTCGCCCTCGTCGGCACTCGAGTATAAATTATAAAAGGGGCACTTCACGTGATCACGTCATGTCGCTGTCGACGCGTTCTCGTTTCATTGGTTCAGATGATAACTTATTGTCAATTGTGTATTTGTATTACACTGATGACGTGATATTTAACACATTTTTTTGTATGAATGTATATCGCAATGGTAACGGAAGAGTTAGATGTGATTTTAACAGAAACCCTAAGAACCCTAATATAAAAATCCTGGGATTTAGCGAATGAAAAACGTCCGCAACTATGCAATTCATCTCGACGTCATCGATCGATCGCGGTGGCACTGTATTGAACCTGCACGTCGAATCGACGTCGACTGATATCACAAGTTTTGGCATCTCCACGTCAACAGCTGAAGACGACGGAGCGCTGACGTGAATACGAGGTCGAAAGAGGTGACACTCGCTCTCGTCTCCTGCATGCGTGGGTTCTACACGGTGCTACCTAGTACAAAGTCCATCATCGCGCTTAATGAACCATACTACTTGAACCTTCCAGCCTATTAACCCCTTCTGTGTCATAACATCACGATAATCCAGCATGGCCTCTCTCAGCTTTGCACCCCTATCTGTTGTTCCCACACGTGTGATGGGAAAGAGCCCTCAACGCACCACTCGGTTCGTGGTTAACAGCGAAAGCGGTTCCTCCGATGCCAGTGTGCCTGAGTCCAAGGTGTATTTCACGAATAAAGCTGGTGCGAGGGTGTCAGGCAGCCCGGCAGAATATCGCGAGGCCCTGGAGAACGGAGACATGTACGCCGCGCGCAGTCCTTCCGAGACCATCGAGAGCAGCCCTGGAGCCTCTTCGGTGAGCTTGGGCGACGCAATGGGCTTCTCGGGCGCTGGTCCTGAGATCATCAACGGGCGCCTTGCGATGTTTGGTTTCGTGGCAGCGGCCGGTGCAGAGTTGAGCAGCCACAAGACCGTCGTTGAGCAGTTTGGTCAAGAGCCGACTCTCATAATCCTAGCTGTTTCCCTTCTTGCCGCGGGTTCCTTGGTCACCGCGCTGAAGGACGCGAAAGTTACGGAAGGGCTCTTCTCGACGGACAAGGAGATGGTGAATGGACGGGTTGCTATGTTGGGGTTTACAGCGATGTTGCTGACTGAGAAGTTCACTGGTCACTCAGTATTCTGATATGGCGAGGGTTGGATACTTTAGAGAATTGTAAATATTAGCTGCCTCCTGCTGTGTCGCGCAAACCTAGACTTTTAAGTGAAATATTTTAGAATAACTTTGTATATACAACTGTAAAGTGAGTTCCACCGGTGCAAAGTGTCCGGTACATGACGTCGAATAGTTACTGAGTAGCACTTTTTTCCCGTGTAGGTCCGTCCTCGCTTGTTTGTAGCGGTGGTGAGAGCGTGGATCGTAGTATGATATGAAATGCGAACTTGGTTTTTCGAGTGGGAATTGCTTGAATATATGCTCTGTACCCATAGAAAGCAAAGAGTTTATAGCGTATCTATCCCGTATGAGACATTTTAGCTGATTGCGGTTTAATGAGGGGGAATATCCGTATGTAGGATGTGAAAAGTTTTTTTAAGGTTCTGTGTGAATTGTCTAGGATGACTTAGCCGTAAAGAATTCGACCGACGGCGCTTACAGGAATAATACAGGGCTGACTTTTTTCAAGAATGAAAATATGTGATGTCAGTGAATCCTACGGTCTCCTCTACATGGCTGTGCAAGAGAGACAACCATTCCTTGCTCTCCATGTCCAAGTTGCTTGTTACCACTCGCTATAGCTGAAAAGACTCTGTGTACGGAATCCAGGCCATCATATTCGCCGTCAAGAGAGAGTTTGCAAATGCAGCAAATTATAGGTCATGTTCTATGTAACCCAAAGCTGAATGTAAGAAGGCAGCTTTAGGTCCCCTACTTTTTCGCTTTGCAAGAGCATTCAACATGCGACGATGGCAAGAAAACAGCTATTCTCTATGGCTTAAATCACACATAACCTGTTGAAGAAATCTATTATAATCTTTTCCACTCCAATCCTTGTAAGGCACCTTGATATTTTATCCTCTGAAATGGTTATGTGCCGCTCGTTACACAACTTAGTCGTCATATTGATTAGCCCGTAATGTCATTGTCCCAAAAAGAAACCGGATTGAAAAGCAACGGCCGCAGTGGCCACATTCCCACAAACCTGACCCAATATCATATGAAGACACACGACTGAGAGCCAATGATGGCTGGAATCTACCACCAGCGCTCCCGGGAGTTCCGGTGCAGGCCTTGTCAGTCCCCTCCTACGTATCTGCTCTAGCTCAAGTGCGCAACGTCACCTCGCGTGTCACAGTGTCACACTTGTAGTTCAGGTTTTAGCTTTCCGTCAGGGCGAAAACCCCGCGATTGCCAATCTATAGTATCTTCGATTTTAATTAATACACAGATACCGAGTCAACCGTGCGCGTGTATGCCCACTTCAACCCAGGCGATATAATCCGCGTAAATCTCAGGAGGTTATATGCCCACCACGATATCACTTCTATCACTAAGCCAACATATATACGTACAAAATTTCCACAAAATTTACCGCCTCCCGCAAGTCCGATCCCGCAGACTCAGCCTTAAATCGAATTCCCCTCGAGAAAAAGCTTGCAATCGTCACCATCAGCGAATAAGAACTCTTCTATTCATGACGATACGTAGCTGCCAAGGCAACGTATGACAGAGAGTAACTTTGACCCCCGAGTGTCCCCTGCTGTTTCACTCCTCGCCATGAGGCGCCACGTCAGCATCCGCCATTCCATCATTCCGACACACCAATAAAGCCGTGAGGTTTCTGTACAGAGAGAGCGAGGGAGAGATCTTCATGTTGCGCATACCCCCTGAACGCGACCGGTTGATAGTGCCGTGCAAAGACAACGATACCCTACCATACTTAATCCCTTACACCTCAATCACGGTTCTACCACTATATTCACAGATCGACACCGGTATGGTTGTGGAGCGGGCCTTTGATGGGCTTAAGTGCCGTTGGGTGTATTGAAGGACCGATGTGATAAACGAGGCGACGGATGATCCTTCAGTGACACGGTTTCGATCGTCACCACAATCTTATGCTCATCGCAGTCTGGGCGCAATGATGCCAACGATACGATTGCAGCCCTCTACCGGCTGCGACAATCGTTGCATCCATAAACGAAAGTGAAAGATCTGAAATGCAGCGAAATGTGCACCTTTACGGTAATTCGATCTTCCCTCCGCGATTGTCGCTGGATATGGCGCATACGGTAGTAACGTGGTTGACAGAGCATAGAGGAACAGGCGACCGCGGCACCTGCCGACGACTACACCGGAGCGCAACATGAAAACTCGCCGCGGTTACTGCAGGAGGTAGTGAACAAGGCTACAATTCAAGCAATTGCAATATCTTTATGGCAGGAAAGATTGACCAGTAAATTAACAGGTTGAGCAACAGCTCCTCCAAATAGTTACTTCAAGTTAGAACAGCCTCCAAATGGGCAATATTCAAGTCTTATACTTTCAAGTCGCGCAGTTCATATTCTCTAATCGATCTGTCCCATGTCGGCTGGCATATCATCATCTGCCACCTATACAAATCCTAATCAGAGAATCTGCATTTGGACAATCCTAATCAAGACAGTTGATTTCATTGTCCCTTGCTGATCTTTGCTTTCTTCCTACGAGGAGCCACGTCAAGCCCTTCTTCTTCATCACTGTCACTTCTTATGGAGTACTTCAATTGAGTTATATACTCATGTGTCCAACATCTCGGATATTTCCTAGGTTGCCTCTTCGTCTCTTCAGACACCCCAGCCTTATTCTCACCCATTGAAGTCAATCCAGTATCTGACCCATAAGGTTTCTTCGGTGGTGCATGAACAGTCTCCACCACAGAGGCTGGGGCATCCTCAGATATGGCCTCAGACTTCTGCTCGGTAATAGGCTGATCATCGGGCTGAACAGGTGAGGTCGGGGAGGTGCCCTTTGGTACCCAGTGAAGCTCACCCTTCTCATCCATGATCAATTGCAGTCCCAGTCTCTTCAACCTTCGAGCTTCAGCTTGTTCTTCAGCATCGTCAGCTACCAAGTCATCGAACTCGCTGACGTCATCCTCGGTGTCATCATATTCAGGCGAAGTTGGCTCCCATTTCGGACTGGCAGTGTCCATGTCATATATGACACCCGCGTCATCTTTGTCATCCGAATCTGGTAGCTTCTCCTTACTGTTAGTGACACCTGCGTCATCATTGTCATCAGAATCTGGTAACTTCTCCTTACTCCAGGACACAGCGCCTGTACCCGAATCTTCACTGTTCGTAGGCGCTGAGTGTGTAGACTTACGCCCCTTGTAGGGAATTCCACGATATTCGTCATCGTCAATCACAATCGTCGGATTCCAGTACGCGATCCCAACGCGGCTGATCGGTAATGAGAATGGCGCTACCGGCGCCTTCAACTGAGTGGCGTCTTCTAGAAACCAGCCGCCGCCCCTATTACGCTCCCAGCGGCGTAGCGCACCAGAAGGGTGTACGATAATATGCTGCCAGCTATAATCAAGTCCAGGCTTTCGCTCCCCATAGTACGAAGTCAATGGCTCGGGAGTCCCCTTCCGAGGCCATTGCCATCTCACTGCCCCAGTATGCATAAATACAATATGCCAATCGAATGGCTTGGCCGGGCTATTGTTCCCTGGCACAACTCCTCCCCTCTTAGCTTGTTAGTACAAAGAGATGATAACTCAGAGTCATTTGTACAGCAGCTAAGATCCAGACACGGATCAGCCATGCGTATGGATGCGTGATATGCTTTTCTGATCGAACAGGTGCTCGAAGAGTTGACGAAGCAATCCAGCGGGCAGAGGGTATACAGCAGTGGAAACTCCCGCTCCTTGTTGCCCTGGATGAGGTCCCAGTTGAGCGGTTTCCGGATGTGATCCCAGAGTCTGTTGGTGAAGACAAGGAGTATCCATCGTGCAGTACCGTAGATCCACTGGAGGAGGCGACTGCGTCCAGATGCAAGTAGGCTTGCGATAGCCAGTACCATACATACAGTAAGAGCAATACAACGGGGTAGGTAACCGGCGAACTACGGGGCGAAATCGCAGCGCAAAAGGAAACCTGCCCATCGGATTTTCCATAAACCAATGCTGGGGTTTGAGAAAGTCAAAAATTTGGAGCGTTCGGCGTACACAAGCATCAGCCTGTCGCAGTTGTCGCACCCCAGTGGTCTTAGCCTGACTGTATTCGGTACACGGTGGACTAGCCCAGATGACGTCAAAGTAACCAGGTGCGTAACGCTTGAAGTCCCAGTCCTGAACCTTCTCAGCGTAGGTAGGTTGCCAGCGAGGATCATGATCGACGGTGACCACAGTGCTCTTCGGATAACATGACATGAAACTTCTCTCCACACTTCCTGTACCACTGAAAAGTACTAGTAGTCGCAACTCGCGTGTCGAGGCCCCAGAGTCCAGAAGAGCTAGATGCGTCACAAAGGCGTCAGCGGAGCGACAGTATTGTTCCCAAGGTAGGCAGTTGTCCAGAGAAGTGAGTTTTCCTTCATCAGAGGTGTCCAGGAAAGTTAGAGCTCCGGCGCGTTCCCGCCTTTGCTTCCGCTGCATTCTGACCTCCTGTAAGGCTTTTTCCCGGGCTTGTCCTTCTCGTGATAGTCTCAGTTGTTCGAACTCCGTGAGCTGTTCGAGTTCACCCCCGTAGTTCAACGACTCACGGGTCTTCCAGGAGTCATGAGCGTTAGAGTACCCAGTCCAGCGAACCAGAATTTCTTCTACTTCCTTGCCTCCTTTCATAGGTTTCACTCTTCGAGCCAGAATCTTAGACACATGGGTCTGGGATTGTCCATCCACGAGAACCTTGGCAGGAGTAGGTATTTGTCGACGCAGCGCAAAGGCTTCATCCGCGGTGCGGTATTCCTTGAGGCGATGCTGCGCAAAAGCATCGTGGATACGCCATTTAGGGGGTAACTTGAGCCGGTAAGCCACCGGAGCACCTCTGTCAATTTCGGGTAGCTCTCGCTGCTGGTCGCTGAAGAACCTCTCGGTGATGGGTAAGGGCCTGTGCCAGCGAGGTCCCAGCTTCCTGAAGGATTCGCGGTTCATGATATTTTCCGTGAGATGCTTGGCATCTACCCAGACCAAGTCTCCCAACTGAAAGGATTTGGCGGTGTGACGTTGGTCAAACTGATGTCGCTGGCGTTGCTGTGCCAGTTCTAGCTTAGTGCGGGCGTCCTCTAGTTGAGCCGCGAATTTACTAGCCATCTCGTGTGCCGTACCTTCTCCACCCTTACGCTTGGAGTGTTGTCCAGCAGCCGCTTGCAGGAACAAGTCCAGTTGCGACATAGGCGAGTGCCCCAAGACCAACTCAAACGGGGTAAAGCCGGTTACATCGCTCCGCGTATCGTTTATGGCGAACTCTTCGTTGGCACACCACAAATCCCAGTCCTCTGGATTG
>LGRX02012173.1:0-56438 GCA_001247695.2 Cymbomonas tetramitiformis
CTATTTGCCGCCCGCCAGCAACAGAAGGTGAAATTTGCATTACAATGCAATCATTACCATAAGATGTCCCAGCAGGAGTCCAAGCTCAAATGTCCAACAAGTAACATCTCTATCTAAAATCTAAAATGTAAACGAAAAAAAACCCTAACTGCTGCTCCCACAGAATTCCAAGGACTCCTTTGAAACTGTTAAAGAACTTCTACAAAAGTGCAAGGCAAATCACATCCGGCTCTCTGTCCAAGACTCCAAGTTCATTCAGCGCTAAGAAGTGCACTGCAGAAAGTCCTCCAATGCTCTGCTGTGCAGCCTGAAAGCCTTATTAGCTCCCTGCGGCGCGGCCATGATCGTGTGCTCCCAAAAGGACTCGGATGTCAGGGTCGACCACGTTGCCGTGATAACTTTTAGGCTGAGCCGGTCTTGCATTCGAGTGTGCGGAGAATCGCCTTTTCCACTCTTCCAAGCAAAAGCTTCATCGCCTGCGCCCCAACTCCCCAAAGGCCTCCACTGTAAACAGCACTAGCCTATGCCTAGCTGGAGAGACGTCACCATAAAGTGTCACCTTCTGCCGCTCCTCCGCCTCCGCTGTGTGCAGCGGCGCCCACGCACCTGTTCCATGAAGGCCAGGGTGCGTGCGTGGGATCCCAGCCACCACATCAATGATGAGATGCCGCTCCTGCTGCCCGTCGTAGTTGAGCACCGCGATGTCCGGCCTCCACCATGCATGGTGAATAGCTCCAGTGGTACACGTGTGTCCTCTTCACAGAAGCCGGGTCGGACACTTTATTTGCACAACCTCGCTCCCCCCTACGGCATACAGTGCAGGATGGCGATACGTGAACACACCCCGTCCGGCGGCGATTACATGTCAGGTAGTGGTATATAGCCAAAATGGTTGACATCCCCACCACACACGCACTGCCCACTTCCCACTGAGACTCCCGCACCAACGGAAGCGTGCCACCGAGCTGCAAGCAGATAATTATATAGAGGCGATGGGCGTGAGGTGGAACTCTCCCTCCTCCGGCAAGGCATTAAAATGCCACGTGACCCTCCTGAGAAAAGGCTCAGGAGTCTCGCCCGGACAATGGAGTTTGCTGCTTTGAACATACAGAGCCAGTCGGAACCATGTCAACAAATGCTTCGTTACGGAATTTAAAAATTAAGAACAAATCCACTATAGCTAGGTCTGAAAATCTTACTATCGCGTCGTCACTGTAGTGTGGGTCCGCGGTGTCTGTTCAGAGTAACACTTACAGCAGATGTGTCAGGTTTTCCAACTACTCTTGGACGGTTTGACGTGACACTACTGTATGCCACATTCCGTGTCTCAGGGCTCAGCTTGATTAGCCGCAGATTTTGAAAATGCTGAAATTCTGCGGGCTCCTGAAATCCCTGAGCAAAGGTCAACTCAGATGATTGACCTACATTCTGTACTGGCAAGCAAGCACCAAGCAGCTACAGCCGCAGTCCGCGGTGCAGTAGTAATTCCGCGGTTGTCGATGCATACGATAATAATGTATATTTCCTTACTACTGTTGCAGTTTTTGTGGTGACTTTGATTGGTTGGCCAAGGTTGTCAAAGAGTTATTCAGCATGGATACAATTCGTTGATTGGCACCTTGTTTGCATCACTGCATAGCAGGCACGTATGACTTTGTATTGTTGTCTGACGAAATCGTGATATGGAGCTTTCAGGTGGCAAACAGATATTGATGACGAGCTATGTACAAGTGGGATTGATGACGGATATTTATTATATGGTTGATGAGGGTAACGGGAAGGTAACATGGTCGTCATGGTCAACTATTGAAGGTTTCCTCCTAGCTGTGCGTGAAATCAACCAGAACCTTAGCATGATCCCAGGAGCACAGCTGGTGTTCGCCCTCAAGGACTCCAAGTGTGATGAAACATCTGCCAAGAGTGCTGCACTCGAACTGCAGGAATGGGGCGCGCAAGTGGTTGTTGGCCCCGACTGCTCTGGTGAAGCCAGAGCTTCCCAGACAGTCCTCGAGCATTACAGCATCCCTCAAATCTCCGGCTCAGCCAGCAGTGCCAGCTTGTCGAGCTCTACTGATTCCACCTCCGGCCAAGACCCATACCCATGGTTCATGCGCACTATCCCGTCCGATGACCTCCAAGCTCGTGCCATGGCTAACCTGGTCCACTACTATAACTGGACGCGGGTGGTGACGATCGCCGTGGAGAATGACTATGGTCTCCATGGGATCGAAGCATTCCACGAGGCCGCGGTATCGCTGGGCATCCTTGTGGCGGAGGAAGATAGGCTATCATTTGCCGAAGACACGGTGGACTTCGGTGCGACCGTGCAAGAGCTGCGTGAGTTGCGTGCATACATCTTTGTGATGTTTGCGTATGCAGAAGATGCAGGGCCTCTGATGGAGCAAGCGTATGCTGCAGGTGTGGGCGGTGAGGGGTATGTATGGATCGGAAGTGAGGCGACTGCAGAGTCTGCGACATGGGAGAGTATGTCAGACACGCTGTCAGAGGATGAGAAGAAGGACATCATGAGGGGGTACCTCGGTGTGCGGCCGTACCTCAACACCTCGACGGCAGAGTACAAGGCATTCGCCGAGCGGTGGAGGGCGCAGCCAGCTACATTGGACGAGGAGTCGGGTGAGTGCAGCACCGAGGTGGATGACGCAGGCTCGCCAATATGGATGCGGTATGACTTGGATGGCAACGCCACGACCTATGATGCATGCATTGGCATGGACTACAGCAACATTAATGACACAATATCGTTGTATGCCACATACTACTACGATGCAGTGTATGTCGTAGGACATGCGCTGCATTCACTGCTGTTGCAGAATGCGTCGAATCGCCACTCACCAGATGAACTCCGAGATGCGATGCTGGCACAGTCATTTGTTGGGCCAACGGGCCACGTGGCGTTCAACGGGGTGGGAGACCGCAGTACTGGGGTGATATTTGAGGTGGTGAACCACGCTGGGGAGTCGCGGCTGCAGCACGTGGGGACGTGGAGCACGGAGGCCGGCTACCGGGAGTGTAAGATGGAATCCCAGCAGGAGCAGGAATGCCACGCGATCGTATGGTCCTCAGGTGACTCATCTTGGTAGGGCATTGCTCCGAAGTGCAAATCACACATCACGCCTCTTCTGCATGCATGCCACTTTTGTTGTTTCCTGGAATTTCCTGTCCGCGTTCGATAACGTCAACTCTCCTGTTGTCTTGAAAATATGCTCTAAGCTCGGTGACTGGTGATGTGTTGTTACCAGGAGAGATGCTGCCGCTGGACGGATCATCGTGCATTGCAGGGGCCGTATTTGACGTTCAACTGTACCAATGCGAGCCGTGCCGTGCTGGGACCTTCCATGACACTGCATCCGACTCATGCCCGCCGTGCAGTATTGGTACTGTGTCAGTGGACCCGGGCGCGACGACTTGCTTGAACTGTCGAGACCTGCAGGCCACATTCTACCAAGACGAGGAGGGACAAGCCGAGTGCAAGGACTGCCCGGAGGGCGCCGATTGCTCGAGTGGGGTGTCTGCAGTGGGACAGAAGGGGTACTGGCGCGACTCTCCAGAACGCTCTCTGTTCTACGAATGCTTCAACCCAGAAGACGGAACATGCCTTGGTGAGAGCAGCCCCTACGCAGGCCAAGGGTGCCAGGAAGGGCACGAGGGGCCTCTGTGCTCTGTCTGCGGTGCTGACTATGCACGTGGCAGTCGTTATGATCTCCTTGGCAAATGCACGAAGTGTTCAGGCGATGGTGAAAACCTGGCCTACCTCGCATTGATCATCACGGGGGGCATGCTATTTGTGTTTGCGCCCTGCTGGCGTTCTTGTACTGGCCTTACTTGAAGTACAGCGGAATAATTGACCAGCAGAGGAGTGCTGTTGCTGGATGTGCCAAGCATGTGATCAGGCTAAGTAATGGAGTCCAGGGATTATCTAGTCGCTCCTTCAAAGATTTCGTCATGGCCCTGCGGCGCAGATCCGTTTCAAACCCCACCAGCAATCTCGATTCAAAAGAGTCCAGTTGGGACCAAATGTATTCTGCCTGGTACTCTTCGGGAATCGGATCACTGGTTGACGACGTAACGAACATGGCACCGGACAAGACGCTGGCGTCGCAGTTGTTGGTAAATTTTATCTCATTCGCGCAGGTCGGTGTGCCAGTTGTCGTCTCCTCCCCATTTAATTGCAGGCAAAACTGCTCAGCAGCCTATAGTCGGATGTGGCATGTAGGGAGCTTGTTGTTTCTTGTTTCAACACCAATCAGTTGGCTAATCGGATGTGGCAGGTAGGTAGATAGCTTGTTGTTGCAACACGAATCAGCAGCCCGTGCTAGTCGGGTGTGGCATGTAGAAAGCTTGTTGCTTCTATCAGCGCTAATCAGCAGCCCGTGCTAGTCGGGTGTGGCATGTAGATCGCTTGTTGTTGCAACACTAATCAGCAGCCCGTGCTAGTCGCGTGTGGCATGCATGTAGATACATTGTTGCTTCTATCTATCAGCACTAATCAGCAGCCCGTGCTAGTCGGGTGTGGCGTGTAGATAGATTGCTGCTTCTATCAGCACTTCTAATCAGCAGCCTAGTCAGATTGGCATGTAGATAGCTTGTTGTTTCAACACGCCGACAAAAAGTGGCCAACGGATTCGATTTGCGCCCATCGCAGGTGTTTGGCAACTTTGCGCAATTCACTGTCCAGTGGCCGGCAAGCCTCTCAGGGGTCATTGCTGCGCTCAATTTGAGCGCATTTTTCTCATTGGACATCCCAGACATCAACATGACGTGCGGATGGGCGGAGATTGTGCGAAGCGATGCTGGATTTTATCAGAGGTGAGACCAGCACTTTTGAGCCACCACTACGTTCCCACGTTAGCAAAAACTCTGCTTAATTCCTTACCCCATGTATGGGCATATTCGTTCGGTCTCGCAATATGGCACACGCGTTTCATCAGTGGAATATGGGCTGCCACCTTTGCTTTAAAATGTGCATCTGTCATTGCGGCTAGAGAGCGTAACCTGACAGGCCGCGAACTTCTCTTATTTGCATCTGCGGTTTTGGCATAAAGTAAGTGTGTGGCACCGATCGATCACACGTCAGGCGCGTGATAAGGTGTTTAACTGTTTATTCCATGTGGCATGCAGTAAGGCTCTCGACGCGGATCGCCTTCGTCTGTTCGTTTAGAATTATAGATGCGTCCTCACACACGACTTGGATTGGTACATAGTATTGCCCTTGCGTTTCATAGGATGCAACAGAAGGTGTGGGGCATTTAGCGGCGCGGCCTTGAGGTGGAGTGGCGCCGCTTATATGATGAGCGAGGTGTGGGGCATTTAGCGGCGCGGCCTTGAGGTGGAGTGGCGCCGCTTATATGATGAGCGAGGGCTGGGTTCCTGGGTCACACATTGAGGGCGAGTTGTGGGGCTTGCGTGGCGGCCTCATCGTGCCACACTCGTGTTTGGTACTTCACGTGCGTCGAATGCCTGGGGACTTATTTGTTGATCTAGATGTGAGTTTTTTAGGGAATTAGGGTGCGTGCTGGGATCGGAGCTTGTTGTGAACGGGGATAGCGTCGTAAGGGAAGAGGTTTGTTGGATACATGTGTCCCTGGCGGGTTCTGGCGGTTCAGAAACCAGGCCTTTGCTTCAAGGAGAGGTGTGGGTGGTGAATGCCTTTGGTTTTGGGGGGGTAGCACCTCCGTCAGTGCCCGTAGTTACACGTTTGCGTCATCATCCCTACGGGCAATATTTGCTGTGCACGTTTTGTGAGCTGCAGTGGGGCGTACCAACCGTACACACTTTCTCCACACCCCCGCATTTTCAGTTTTGACTAAGATGTATGTATGCGGTAGCTCTGCTTTGCATTCGGTTCGAGATCGCATCTTGTCACTGCGGCTCCGCCCTGCATAGATTTCATCTGTCGTCTTGTGTGCAGCTGTAAAGTTCCTGAATGCTTTTCACATCCACTGGGATGATGGTGGGCTGGCTTCATTTTGTGGGCGGGCCTCATGCCGTTCCGTGTGTGCTGAACATGGTGCAAATGAATCGCACGCGAGCCTGGCAAAGGTGCCCTCATCCGAGGGGGGAAGCTTGCTGACCTTGGGACGGGGTGTCATGCTTGACCCAACATGTGCGGGCGACGCAGCTATGTGTGGTGGATGGTTTCCGCGGGAATCGTGGCCGCTTCCTTTTGTCTTCTTCACCTCGCAAGTGCCTGGTTCATCAAGCTCGAGAGAAATCTTACGGTATGCACGCAGTATTGTAATTTGCCATCACGTAGCGTGTGAGGTTTGTGCTCGCTGTATCGTCGTCGTGGATGCCGCAGCTTCCCCCATAATTTCCTGAAGGGGAGGTGTTTCTTACCGCCCCTGGAGAACTCGTATATAGGGACCAGGCAGGCCGGTGCCAGGCACATTCACCGATGCTAGCCAACACCGCGGCTGGCCTTCGTTACCAGGGTCCTTGCCGCGGCCATGGCCAGATAGATAGGGTAGAGGGTCTGCTGGATCATCGGTGCCAGCTGCGGCTGTAGGTACTCAACAAGGTCTTCAGCAAATCCACTTCCGCCCACAAGTTTTGGAGAGTCGGCGAGAGTGGCGGTGTCTTTCATTAGCTCGCCTCCAGTGTCCAGGGAGTTCAGATCCAGAGTTTGATTTTGCTGCAGGAATCAAACATCTCCACTTCCAAAATACCCGCGTTAGGATTTGGAGGAAAGCTCGGTGTGCTGCTAGCAGGGCGCCGCATAGATGTCTCGCTGATACAACACCGTGTGTAGTGCTTTTTCTGGAATGGAAAATAACAGAGCTGATTCCATGTCTGCTCGGTCTCCACTTGTCAGAGTGCCGGCTACGCTCGGATGGATCGAACCGACACTGCCACAGTCTGTGTCTCAAGGCTTAGCAGCTCGATCCGTGACGATCTTTCAAATAAGTCAGAGCCTGCCGGGGCTCCAATATCGCGCTTTTGGGGAACGATTGCTCTTTTTGTGGACAGCGACGTGCCTCCGACGCGGATGTAGCCTTTCAGCTTACCTATCTGCGAAGTGAATAGAACAATGAGTGAAGCAAACACGAAGATGGACGTTCTACTCGAAGGGAGCTTGAAAGGGTGGACAAGGGCACTTGGAGGCAGATGTTCCGCATGTTGAATCGTAAAGGAATCATCCTCGTCATGTTCGTGCTTTATCCCGTCTTCAGCGAGAAGTTCTTGATGGTGTTCCCGTGCAGGTGACCCATCTGAAGCTTGCGCCCTTTGTATCAATGGACGGCGGTGTTTGTGTGACTGTGTCGTCTGTAATGGACACCACATGCCAACACACTATACACGTAATAGGCACATAGCACACGGAGACAAGGCAAAAGGAGGAATAGAAACAGAGGCTTCTTCTGGTAAGGGGTGTGTGACTGGAGTTGTTAGATTGCCCTCACCTCAAATTGATATAATCTTTTACGTCAAGGTGCGCCCTCATTGACCTTGACTCTGTGGGAGCTGATGACATCCGAGTGTTTGATGACTGCGCTCGTGCATATTGTGAGGAAGGCTCGGGCCCCTTTTTGGGGCCACGTTCCTAGATCACGGATCTCAAGATTCCAATAGCATACTCGGGGTCACCCCTGAAGCTCCGTGCCGGCATGCCGCGCTGTCAGAACACTGTAGATGTTCTCTTCTCGCGGACGCTGTGATTGCATATGGTGAAGCCAAGTCGCTCGTCGTTGGCGCGATGATCTAGACGATATCCGCGCATCGCACTAGGCCAAGTACAGTAGTTTTCCGCTATTGGGCACGTTGCAATTTCGCGACCCTGCGCGTATTCTCCATCCCAACCATGTGTCTCATCATTAGGGCAGATGGCCGGGCTGACTCGATTGGCTGCCTCGCACCCCTCGTAGGGAATGTCTCGACGATCTAGAGGCCATCAACTTTAGCGCGAGTAGGTGGAGGGCCCGGTCAGTGGCCATTTCGGTGCTCGCCTTGGGAGCTCAATGCGATTCAGTCTGCATGCATGATGCTAGTCAACGCAGCACGCTCATGCGCTCCGATGGCACTGCCTTCTGGCACTGCCTTCTGGCACCTGGGGCCCAGCACAATTGCCCGGGAATGGGTATATCGGCTTGTACTGCGGCTCCTGGCCTGCGATCATGGCTGAATATGCACTCGAAACCACTCGACTCTCCTCGGCTTTCCAAGGGAAGATAGTCCATAGCTAGCCCGGGTCCTCATCAGGCCTTGGTGTGTGCGTGCTGAGGGCCACGGCGTGATTGTGTGCGCCCTCCGCAGAAGCATTTATGGAGTCAGCTATCTGATGAATGATTACAGCGTGGAGTGTTACACCTCAGAACATATCCAGCTTCTCCTGTTGGGCTCAGTGCTGGGCTTTGCTGGCTTTATCCTCGGTGTTCCATTATTCTACTTCTACATGATGGCGCTGTTTGAGATCCCGGCGATTGTAAGAGAAAAGCAGCGGGATGCGCAGATCTCGAACCTGCTGCTCTACTTCGCAGCGCAGCCTCTACTGGAGTCCACCGAGAGGAGCCGAGCATGCAAGAACTTGGATCCATCTTTGATCAACAATGTGTACATTCATTTCATGGGCGAGGGCAGTGCTGCCGTATACACGGAGCGATCCAATGTGATACATGAGCATTTTGGAGCAGAGACGAGCTCCCATAAGGAACAAGGCTTTAAAGTTTATGGGGATCCACTTTCGCTTGGGGGAGTTACCCATGACGCGTCCGCGGAACAAAGCAAGGATGCGCGAGTCCGTGATGAAGCAGAGGGGACCAGCAGGGAGATGGAATTGATGGGAAATGAAATTGGTGCTGAAAAGCTGCTCGTCGGCGATGGTGAATGTGGGCTCGTGGTCTCATATGATGCCGCCAATGACAACAAATCCAATAAGGACGAGCTGCCCACTGCCGCCATGCTTGACAAGACAGCGCAAGGGGACACCTCAAATTCCGATGGGGGCGCTGCTTTAGCCAGGAGACTGGATATGTTGATAAGCTATAGCAAGGACTCTCCAGATCTACAAGAAATTCGGTGCTTCAAGCCGCAGTGGACCATGCATGATGGTGCCGAGGCTGCGGAGCTTCTGCTGTTGCACAAGCAGGAGAGAGAGGCGTTGATTCACATTGGATTCTTGTTTGAATCTTACCAACCCGCATACTGTGAGTAGAACCGTCCCCTTTACATGCTCTACTTGATCAGGCCGTTTGCTTTTTATGACTTGCCTGCGACTTCATGGCTGGCCCCCATGTGACGCCATGGCCTGCCTAAAGCATGCGTGAAACATGATATTTACATCGTTGTGACAGGGTACTTCGAAATCCTAGAAATGCTTCGGAAGCTCATCCACGTGGCTATCCCAGTTCTCGTGCATGATCTTGGGTACCAAGTGATGTGGACCACGCTGGTATGTTTTGCATATGTGGCGTGCCTTCATACACTCCGACCAAACGCAACTAAGTTAGTCCTCTGGGTGAGACTCAGCTTTGCCTATATTGTACTCATGTATACGTTATATCTATGGATGGTGATGGCTGGAATTGTCGACGAGGGAAAGGAAGCTGCAGTTACACTTTTTTTGATGGTGACAACCTTCACATCATGTCTGATTCTACTGCTAATGTTTGGTTTTGCGTGCGTTCACGAATTGCTCAACATTAAAGCGCAAGGGCCATCTTCGAACATGCATAAGCAGAGCAGGAAAAACGTGGCCTACGTGCTAAGAAAAAGTCTCGCACACATATAAAGTGCATGACTGCAATTTCCCAATATCTGGGGTGCATACTTTCAATATGATGGCAGCGTGTTGGTCAAATCCATGTCACTGCGTTGACTGAACCCACGCCGACTACTGGAGTGGATTATTGTTATTCACAGTGAAAAACACCCCGATAGGTATAAGCGAAAGTCGCTTCATATTCAGATTTTAGCATATTATTTGTGATGAGCCCAAGCATCGCCGCGCGATTGACACAATAGCCGGGGACCTTTTGCATATCACGCCAGGTATGTATGTGACGGGTTATTTGTCATGTGCATTATGCAAATCGTGGTCCATGTTTACTATCGGATGCCTCTGTAGATTTGTAGTGCATGCCAGTGCTTTGTAGTAAGTAGGCAGGATGTATTTCGGAAATAAGTATTTTTTCGGGTGCGCTTCAGTATACATTGGCATATGCCGACGCACAACGAACGTGCTTTGCATGAATATGAGGGTGTTTACATCAATCTCAGCATGGAGACGATACAACTCTGGGTATACTATTTCTTATACTTATTATCCGGTATCAAAACTGATTTATGTCATCAATGGGTTCACTATCGTGAATTGGTTTTATTTTTCCCGGAGCAAAATAATTCGATTCATTTCAGGAACATGGGGACTTTCTTGGATTTCGGGGTAAATGTGACTTGTTTCCGAAACAAGTAACTTGGGATGTTTTTCCTAGGAACATTGCTTCTTTTCACCATAGCAAATTTGATTTGTTTCCGAAACAGGGGGCTGGGGGTACCTATTGCACGAAAACAGACTTTGTGGGAAGCGGGGGGAGGGGTTGCTACATCGAAATCGTTGGTTAGCTGTCGTCCCCAACCAGAGTACAAAGCTCGCCCAACGCACGGTGCTCCGTCTACGCAATTACAAGTGACTACATGGGCGTGTCCCGGGGGCATCACCTCTATATTCACCAGTATCATCTGTACTCCTCTTGATATTTCCCGGTATTTCCCGGTATTTCCCAGTATTTGTGGACGCCTCTTATGTAGTGAGCACACCTGGTCATCTCCGGCACGCACCACTGGTCACCTATTGTTATTCTGCGTTGGTCCTTAATGTGAGTTTGCGTGGGTCTTGCAGGTGTCGGCTTAGAAATAAAAACTTTTGCGTGTTTAGGTTAGAAAATGTGGCGGAAATGAAAAAGTGGGCATATTAGGTCATATCATGGACTATATATAAGACAACGAGAATATGACCTAAAGTGCCCACTTTTCTGATTCTCTGGTGTCATCTGCTTGTTCACAGCGTTCACACGCTGTTTTGTATCAGAATTGTTGGAAATGTGTTTCAGATTTTCTGGAATTAAATACTTAAAAAGTGGGCATATTAGGTCATATCATAGATTATATATAAGATAATGAGAATATGACCTAAAGTGCCCACTTTTCTGATTTTCTGGTGTCATATGTTGCCATGTGTTGTCATGTGCGTGTTCACCGCGTTCACACGCTATTTTGTATCATAATCGTGGGACATGTGTTTCAGATTTTTTGGAATTCCGTGGGTCTGAAAAAGTGGGCATATTAGGTCATATTATGGACTATACATAAGATAATGAGAATATGACCTAAAATGCCCACTTTTGATTTCGCTTGTTGTGATTCTCTGGTGTCATCTGTTATCCTGTGCTTGTTCGCCGCGATGGGCACGCCGTGCTTTATCATAATTATGGGAAATTTGTCTCCGATTTTCTGGAATTCAAAAAGTGGGCAGGATAGGTCATATTATAGACTATATATTAGATTACCAGAATACGACCTAAAATGCCCACTTTTGATTTTACCGTGATTCTTCAATTTCCTTTTTCTCTTCCGATATCTGATCATTAAAATTGGATTTCTATGAATTTTGCCAGGAAGTTTATACGTTGCCCATTTAAATTGCGTGCACTGTCCAGTTTTAACACATATTGCCCACTTTTTACATAAGTGTAATATACCGATGCATCATTTGGACCATTAGCATCGTTTGTTGAAACTGCACTTACATATATTGTATATTTTCTATCATTTATTTGTTCGTTCGTTATTGGGAGAGCAAATGTATTAAATGTTATAACCATGACGTTTACACCATCACCTACATCGTCTGTACTTAACGTCAAATCAAAGAAGCAAATGAATTTACCCGCTGGTATATCTATTGTTCCGTCATTTACATTTCCACCTGTCAAAGCAGTAATGACATTACAACCTCTGTGAGATAACTCTGACTGCAATGTCCGTCTATCTAACGCCGCGACAGGAGTTTGAACATAATTACATTCTACGTCATTACATTATATATCCTTGCAACCTATTATGTCACCCGACATATTAATTCTAAAAAGTTTATTTGTAGCTGTATCGGGTTTCTTTTCAAAATTTGTGAAATATATAGTTTCAGCATTTGATATGTCTACACCATCGGTATTTAAATTAATAAAAGAATTACCTGATGTTTTATTTCCAAATAAATCAATGTTTGTGGTATCATTTGGTGCGGTATTGTTTGTCTCTCCATTTACCCGTAAATTATTTTGAACAGTGATAATTGTTCCAGATTTTGCCGAAACATCGTCAACTCGCAAATTAATACAATTTACACCCGGGAAATTACAGTACCCGAAGCAGCATCAATACCACCATATTGAATACTAATATCGTTCTCAACAGTCAATGTGTCGTTGATTTTAATTTCGTCTGCTTCTAATTGATTCTTTACCATTACATTTCCTTCAGTTCTTTCAATGTTATCATTTCCAACATCTGTCCATTTGGAGGATCCACCAGACGGTGCGTTCCCATTAACGGTATCACATGTTGAATTCTTACAACCCAAACTTTGTCCAAAACTTGACATATATTATATATACCTATTTAAATTTATACGATATCGCTTTAGCTGTTTTATATGATTAATGCCTAGCAATGGCGGGGCGTTATCAAACCCATCTACACTTCCATAATTATGCTACTTCGCCTGTTGCATCATCTAAAATTAATGGAACGTTTTGAAATCTTCTAGTTGGTACCCCTCCTCCAGCACCTACAGCTGATGATCCACTCCATTAAAAAATCGCGAGGTACCATCGGGATTAATTATTCCTAGACGTTTTGCATCGTTCGTGCTCATTAAGCTCCCCCCAGCACCCGTATCATGAATCAAAGAAATGTGATTTTGACTACCATTTTCCAAAGATACTGATACCTTTTTATCATTATTGGTTGTTTTTGCGTTTGTTTTTGGTAAGTTCTGTTTGTTACATCTAACTACGTTTCCTTGGGCGTCAGCAATATTTCTTACCTTGCATCGGGTGTTTGCAAGTCTACCATTTACAATACCTTTTTATTCTCATACCGACACCATCTTGGACGATGGTTTCACAACTTGGCAAAAAAGGATTATTTCGCTTTACAGGCATTTATAATATTCAGGTAAAACAATTGAATCCTGGGCTTACCCAAATCAATACACCGCCACCAGCAGATGCCACTTCTGATTCCATAGCTGTTCCGATATATGAATCGCCCGTTGTGATCTGAGCACTATTGATTTCCCCACCTACTATACACTTCACACGTTGACCCTTTACATACGTATTATTTGTAGCAGCGGCATTCCTACATGTGGTGAAACCGCGTCCGATCAACATGAAACAACTCTGAGTTGCAGCACTGTCTTGAATACAGACACCGATGGGTGTACAATTCTGATTACTTTGTGTATACGGCTGAACTCCATTCACATTGTTTATTTCATCATCATCAAACATGACAATTGTTGAAGCAGTAATCGTATTTGCGGTGTTATTTACAAATGTGAATATATCGCCGGTGAATCTCAACGGATTTGATGGAAGAGTGGTATGAGCGTACGCTTTCGTAATGAGTGTCAAAGGTACGCCTGATAATGTGAGTGAGTTGTTTGAACTTGGATAAGCGTAATTCAACGAGTTACTTAAAATAACAGACGCAGAATTTAATTCATCCAATTCCATAACCGAACCGCTATTGCCCATAGCCAAAACTTAACTCAATGAACCATTAGTGCCATTGTTAATAGCACCCTTTCTAACTTCGTTTGATGCCGAATCGTAATACAATTGTAGACTTTCTGAACTTACATCAGGACTGGCCCTGATAGGTCTGATATAGCAACTACTTGCGACACCGGCGTTCAATTCAACCCCGCTTGCGTTCAAAACGATCGTATTATCTGTGTTCACCGCACTCTGAGTAGAGTTTTGTCCAGACAAAGCACCTATGTTTACGGTATTTTCGCCAGCTGTCAATTCACCTGCATATTTTCCGATGCTCACTGCTGCATCTTTGCAGTTAACCTGACCGCAATCGTCGCCGATAGACACGACACAGTCACCACAATTACTATTACACGCACCGGAACCAATCGCAATCGTATCTTCATTACTTGTTGTATTGTTAATAGATAATGCATTGCGGCCGATTGCTATAGAACGATCTCCAATGTGGTCGGCATTGGTATATCCTTGAGTTTGTTCTCCGATTGATACTTTACCGAAACCAGCATAACCTGATTCAATTCTAAGATTATTTCCGTGACTGAGTTTCTCTTGATTGACAATCATTGTACCGGTACCTGTGTATGAAACATCGGCAACACTGCTTGCAGCCCCTCGGTCGGGTGGTAACATCTTGAAGTGTAGATGTATCAGGCTGAACTGGCAAATTGGTCAGTTTGCGCACCACTGCCAATAGACTCTAAAGCAAATATGCTATGTGTCGTTGTTGCACCTTGATCAGTGACCGATTGTAGATTCTGATTTGCACCGGTGGGTATATTTGTCAAAAGGCTATCAAAAGGCTACCATCTCCTCGGTATTTACCTGCAGTCGATGTTAGATCGCCGGTATTGAGTACACGATTTCCGTCGTTGATTAATACACCAGACCCCAACGGTTCATTATTGATTGTTGTTTGCAAGCAGGTTACTTCGTTAAAGCCTGTTTCCCCGATCTTGACACGCGTTTGTTCCACTGGGTCCAAACTCTTAATCTCAAAAGAAGCATCTAAATCATCAAGACCTGCTGAAAGCTTTGGTTTAGACACTGAGTTGTTTAAGACGAAGTCGTTGAAATTGATACTTGTGTGTACCTTTAGCGACCCATCTGTCAACAAGAACATCTATTATCGTTCATTTAATGGGTCTTGAGTATCTATGAAGTTGATATCGTTCTGCCCGAATAACTTGGGCAATTCGGTCAGAATCGAGTCGGACGTGTGCCCCAGCTTTCCCAAATGCTTTATGAACAGGTGACGGTGTTCAAGAGCACGAATCGACTTGAATTTCCAAAAATCAGCCAGAAGGCATGTGAGCGTTATTATCATGGCCAGGGTAGATATCTTCCGCGGAGGTGACTCGGCCCGCATTGGGAATTTACTTCGGCCACATTTCGGCCCGTCTCGGCCCGAACCCAAAATTGCCCCAAAATTTTAATTTTAAGCATGACAATTTGTCAAAAATCGATAAATTTTGGGAAATTTATCGATTTTCCCCTCAATGCGACTCGGCCCATCCGCAACTTTTCCTTCGGCCCGCCTTCGGCCCGGGCCTCCGTGACACCGCCCCGGGCCGGCCAATCCCAGGAAGATATCTTCCCTGATCATGGCCGCCTCTGAGGGCCTGACCGCTCTCACTGCCCCTCGCCAACCGCCCGACACTTGACACCCCCCATTCGACTTGGTGGAGGTGCTCGTTGAGCTGCACGACGTGTGTGCCGGTCTCGACTTGGTACAGGCTGTTGAATCGCGCCATCTCTCCGATCCGCTCAGCCATGAAGCCCTCGATATGTCTTCAGAACCACACTACCTTATCCCACCCCGATATGTGCGGTATAGAGCCGCCAAGGCGCGTCATTTGTGGTGCATGCATCTTCCCCAGGGGGGCATGGGGAAGGCTCTTTTATCGATACTCCGAGTTATAACCCTAAGTATGTCTTGTGGGACTCGTTATCAATGGATGCTCTCCGAGGCAAATGGGGTAAGGGACATGTCACTAAAGCGATTTTCGACGGCGGACACGATGAAGATGTCGTATCGCCCATCTGGATCAGTGATCTATCCGGATTCGCAGCGGGCGGCAAGCCCCCCCTGGAGAGGCATATCCTACCGTACTGAGCGCTATCCCCTGTCTACGCCCCGCAGTGGCGCTCGGCGAAAATCGACCATCCCACTTTGTCAAATCACCAATCTGACCTCAGAAACCTGTTCCCCGCACAGAATTACCTCAAGATATCATATCCCCAAATGTCATTCCGAGTAAGTAAGGCGTTCACGCAATGCCGCCAAACCCTACATCAAGGAAACTTACCGCATATTTTTTTCGCTGGATTTTCGCTGCCTGCCTGCCTGCCTGCCTGCCTGCCCCCTCACTTCCTCCCCCTCCTGAAGCCTAGGCACCTCGACATCTGACCTCCAAACAAACCCCCGCCTTTTAGCACTATCATATACGATCCCGCCAACTCCACCCCGCCCCCTAAATCGAAACTTCAAATCTCGCTCAAGATAACGATACGTCTGCCCGAATAACTTGGGCAATTCGGTCAGAATCGAGTCGGACGTGTGCCCCAGCTTTCCCAAATGCTTTATGAACAGGTGACGGTGTTCAAGAGCACGAATCGACTTGAATTTCCAAAATCAGCCAGAAGGCATGTGAGCGTTATTATCATGGCCGCCTCTGAGGGCCTGACCGCTCTCACTGCCCCTCGCCAACCGCCCGACACTTGACACCCCCCATTCGACTTGGTGGACGGTGCTCGCTGAGCTGCACGACGTGTGTGCTGGTCTCGACTTGGTACAGGCTGTTGAACCGCGCCATCTCTCCGATCCGCTCAGCCATGAAGCCCTCGATAATTATGTCTTCAGAACCACACTACCTTATCCCACCCCGATATGTGCGGTATAGAGCCGCCAAGGCGCGTCATTTGTGGTGCACGCATCTTCCCCAGGGGGGCATGGGGAAGGCTCTTTTATCGTTATGAATACAATTTCCAAGAAACATTCGCAAACATGCCAGCTATTAAAGTGTGAAGAACTCCCATCTGGAAAAATCTATACTATTACCAATTTTTCATGTTATTGGTTGTTCTACATGTTGAACATTTAAATTTTAATGACACATGTCAAACGAATACTGTAATGCAATTGCCGCCGCTCATGTACTTACACAATGACATCTGTCAACATTATGGACACAGTTACCAAATCTATTTAATACTATAGATTGAACTTACTTCCCTGTAGCAACCTACAAATTGTTCAACGACTCTTTGTTTAAACCATTATTGACAATACAAACCACAGCAACTCTATCCGGATACACTCATAAACATGTCCACACCTATCAAGTTCGAAAAAACATGGTTTGCAACCATTAAAACCAGGTCCGAAAATGGAGAGGACCTCACCCAGGATAATTTGAGGGTGGTGGCATACCTTGAGAGTAAGGTCAAGGCTCTCTCCAGAACCAAGGAGAAGAAGCCTGTGGTAACCCTGATATTCAGGGACGCCTGTGGTCACATCCTTATATGTTCGGGCGGGAGAGCTCTTGCATATACACACCTCACAGATCCCAAATTACTTACTAGTTGGCAACCATTTTGCAGAGAACATCAAGTCAAATGCTCTGCCTTTTTTCAGAGGAGACAAACAAAAGCTTGAGGATGGGAAGAAACCCCGCACACCGGCCACTGGCTGTCACGCAATTCTCCCTTCGGATCACATCAAGGCCTTGGCTCTGGAGGAAATCAGGGTTCGAAAATTGGCTATCACCACACTCTCTACCCACTTTCTCACGGAGACACCGACTCCCCCCGGGGGAGGGAGCCCTGGTCTTTCTGTCACCCCTCGACCCCAGGTGCCAGGTCAGCTCCGTCATCAGTGGTGGGGAAAATAAAACCCCTGTATTTTATTTTCATGCATCTTAGACTGTGAGACCACCCGAGCATCTCGTCCCAGCTTCACAGAGTTTGTGGAGACTGAAAACACGCGTATATCCCACCGTTGTCGTATATACCCACCGTTTATTTCACCGTCTCTGTTAGGCGTTGGGCCTCACCACTGGCGAGTTGGCTCACGCTTTCACTTTCTTTGATCCCGTACCTTGTGCGGTTAACATCTTAGTTTTCACCTGATTCGGCTGAGCACCTTCGTCCTCTTTGCCACCATCTTCACCCCGCGTGCCCTTTGACACCGGAAAATTATTCGAGCACCTTGTCCTCGGCCACATCAACCGTTACCACACCAACGTTTTCAGCATTTCACGTTACGTGCTCCCAACAATGTCTGCGGAGCGCATCACGCTTGCCAGTCGCCTTCGCGCTGCCCGACCCACGGGCGGGGCTTCCCATACCCCCAGTGCCTCCAGTCCGTCTGGGGATTCGTCTGGCGACCCGGTGGTGCCCATGTCGACGCTGATTACCCGCCCTACGCCGGTGTCACGTTCACCCACTGCTGTCGAGTTCCATCACAGCAGCGGAGTATGGACATCTACGCCTGTACGAGCTTCTCAACGTGCTGAATTCACTGAGAAATTGGACTACGCCTTCGCTTATGGGGAGGAGCTGGCCAAGCTCCTTCGTTCCCATGGATTCAAGTCGAACGTGGGCCTCTCCTTGGATGGACCTGATTCCGAGACTGACTTCGCCGTCCTGTTGGCGAACATGTCCCACGTCTTCGGTCCTATTTCCCGCGACGAGGTCTTCAAGCTTCTGGATCTGGACTTCGAGTACGATTCCTACCACTACACCATCAACGAGCTTATTTTTACTGTGCTCCCCACTGTACTTCGCGGCATGGCGCTCTTTCTCTACGAGGAGTCCGCCGAGATTTTCCCGCACGACGGGCGCTGCGCTTTACAGCGCCTGCGCTACCAGGTGGAAGGCATTGGCGACCCCGACACCCATCGTTTCTGGGTCCGCCTTCGCTCGATTGTGATTGACGAGACCATCGAGCCCGCCCCCCAACTGGCTGTCGTGCGCACCCTCGCGGACAAGCATCGCCGGCTGCACTCTGACTATTCCGACCGCAGCCTGGTGGAGGACCTGTACACCGTCCTCCGATCGTCCGCGGCCAAGTCCCCCTACGTCACACCTTTATATCTGGTGGTGCTGCGCGAACTTGGCACCAGCCACAACTTCACCTCCCTCACACTGTGGCTTGGTAAGATCTTCCGTGATGAGTCCGCCCTTGCCCGACTCTCCGCGCCTGCCCTGCCGGCGTCTGGTGGTGCTACCCGCACCGGTGGTGGTGGCGGGAAGGAGCCTGCCGGGTCCTTCAATGCCCTCGGCAGGCGCAAGTTCATCCCGCCCGAGGGGACTTGGAAGAAGAACGAGACGGGCGGGCGCTACCTCGTCTGGGACGGCACCGGCATGCCGTGCGTGACGTGCTTCCGCCTGTGGGCCGTCACGACCGGCCACATGGACACCGACGGCATCTGCCCCTACGTGTGCGTCCAGGCGTTCGCACCAGGGCGTGCTCCCGCCCTCGCTCCTCGTGCTCCACCCAAGCCCCCTTCCATGTCCGCATGGCCGCCTTCGGACGCGCCACAAGCCCACGTGGCTACTATCCCATGGTCCTTGTGGGAGGACCATAATCGATTATGGTCCTCCCACAAGGACCAATATTGCAAGAATTTAATTGGGCATTGGTTCGGATCTAGAAGGCGCGCCCAATGATTTTTAGTATCAATGGGACATATATTAATTACTTCGATGCTTGGTCCGGCCTGGATCCACCCAATATATCCATGGCGTTCGCATTTGCGACAAGCACCCTCAACTTTTCAGATTGCATTTTTTTGAAAATTCAAAAAGGCACAAAAAGATACGATATCTTCAATAATTTTTTGGGAATAGTATGTGCAGGCTACACCTGCGTCCATGCGATCATATCGATCTTATACACATGTCCCCATCATATTTGGGTCATACGTCATGTTGGAGTGCATATATTGGCCATCTCTAATGCTTATTAACAACCGTACACCTTTTTAGTCGGTTTTTTAGCCGGAATGGGATAATCCGTGCAAACATGACCCATTATCCACGATGCCCGCTAGAGTGCATTCACAGTGTAGTAGGAGCGTATGGTGCTTAAACTTTTGAAGTATATCCATAAAATGATTTTTTGAAAGCTTAACATAAGCCATATGGGCAAGTATGTGAGCGATGTGCACTCGTTAGCTTGACGCGAAGTGAAAATTAGAAGTGCAAAAATCACAAAATCCTTATTTCACTCGGGAGTGATCAGCCGTCACGGTAAACGAGAGCTCAGATGGCGACTAGAGTGTGGACTATCCAACTAAATTTTCATATTTGGTCATAAACTCAAGGTGTGCGACCATGCGCGGCCAACACCGAAATGTCGCATGGACCGAGAAATCAGTGGTACCAAGTGTGGGACCCACCCCGGACCGATAGGAACTTTTGGACCAATCTAGTGGTAAAAGCCCGAAGGCGTCATCGACGGGTCCATGTGATCCATTTTTCACGGGTCCATGTGGGGTCCATATGGTCCATACGGGTCCATATGGGGTCCATGATGGGTCCCTATTGGTCCCGGGACCGCATGGACCCGGCCTTATTTGGTAGGGACCGCGCACCATGCAACCGCTAGGATGCTTAAAGACTATGGTCCTTGTGGGAGGACCATCTTTTTTTCGACATTTCGATAAAAAACATATCAAAAGCGCACCCTTTAAGCACGCCCCTCTAGCACACGCGTGGACGATCCTGTAGGGGAAATTATTCAATTGACTCATAAATATGATGCCAAAAGCACGTATACGCCTCAAAGATCCATGTGGCACTCATAATAGTCATCGCGCGTTGGTCCTTGTGGGAGGACCATGAATTTGGATAGTAGCCACACGCCCTCCGCGCGCTCGAGCCTGCACCGCAGGATGCGGCTCCTCCACCTAATGCGGCCGCCTTGTCTGTCCGTTTCTCGGTGGAGCCGCCTCCACATCGCGGCATCGATCGACCCTCCCAGGGGGGCACCCACGCCTTACAACGAGAGCGATGACGACGCGCCTGCGGCGCTCTCCATCGTGCAGCACGAGGACGCGTGACGTTGACTGGCCAGCCTTTCGGACCACCCCGTGGATTCCGTCCATCAACGCGGCTGCCAGCAACTCCAACTAAGCATCGAGTTCCACATCGCCGCCAATCACCGGTGCCAACATGTGCGGGCCTCAGTATGTGCATTAGACTTCAACCGTGACTTAAAACCTTCAATGCCTGACTCCTTAGCCTGTAGATTGTTCCGGGCCAACGCCCGAGCGGGGATCCGCAACTAGTTGGACTGAGAAAGGTCCCATTGGGCCTGTAACTATCTGTATGCTTTAGGGTTAGGGCTTTCTGGCTTGCATGCCTGATCTGGCACCTTACCTCTTCGGGGTGAGGTGGTGTCACGGAGACACAGACTTCCCCCCCCTGGGGGAGGGAGCCCTGGTCTTTCTGTCACCCCTCGACCCCAGGTGCCAGGTCAGCTCCGTCATCAGTGGTGGGGAAAATAAAACCCCTGTATTTTATTTTCATGCATCTTAGACTGCGAAACCACCCGAGCATCTCGTCCCAGCTTCACAGAGTTTGTGGAGACTGAAAACACGCGTATATCCCACCGTTGTCGTATATACCCACCGTTTATTTCACCGTCTCTGTTACTTTCACAAGTTTGACATTGCCGAGGACACCATTCCACAGGCAATTAACGATCTCATCAAGGTCCATATGACGGTATTCTGGCGCCACACAAGAGATATACAGCTGGTCATCCCTTTCATTGATGAATGTCTTTTCAGTTATGCAAACTGCCACTTAGTCAACTCCCTGCCTTATAGACTATGGTAAATTTGATTTTTTTTCAATGCCTACTTGCACTACCACTTGAACAAAGAATCCCCTAAATTTCCCTAAAGTTTCCCTAAAGTTTCCCTAAAGTTTTACTAAAATCTCCTAAATATGACATTATGACACATACTTAAGTATAAACCTTACTGTATGTAAACATTGGGTCCTCCTAAAGCTGGGTAAATAGTGATTGGACAAGGTAAATATATATATCCGTATAAATCAAGTTTTAGGGAAATGACATAATATAAAACCGCTGTCATATTTAGGAAATCTGAGGCATACTGCTTTGTTATTGGCTAGATATTTAGGAAACCATAGGCACATTGCACTGCTATTGGCTAGATATTTAGGAAAACCTAATATACTGCTATTTTATTGGTCCAATATTTAGGAAACCATAGGAACTGTGCACAGCTATTGGCTAGATATTTAGGAAAACCTAATATACTGCAATTTTACTGGTCCAATATTTAGGAAACCATAGGAACGGTGCACTGCTATTGGCTAGATATCTAGGAAACCCTAATTTGCAGCTATTTCATTGGTCCAATATTTAGGAAACCATAGGCACGGTGCACTGCTATTGGCTAGATATATAGGAAACCCTAATTTGCAGCTCTGCCATTGGTGCATACTGTATGAGAAAGTCCTTCACTGGCTCCACACACGTGCTCCTCTACATTTGCTACTAAGGCTATTGGGCAATACTTCAGAGAAGGTTTGCTCAACTTACTGGACGATGTTGGAAGCTGGCTGCGCTGGGTATGATAAGGTGAATCCGGTGGTCCCATTAGTAACTGCCTGTGCGTATTTGATGATACAGGTGCATGACGTGGTAGTGCTGACTGCCAGGGCGATCAAGAAACATGGCTTTCGTGAGGATGGCGGCACATGGAACGATGAGCTCTACACCGTTCTGTTTGTCCACCACCGTTACCCCTTGCTTTGCGTAGTACTCGTCTTCGACTTCTCTGTATGCAACGACCCGTGCTAGGCGACACACCACCCGCTGTGTTGCAGAGTTTCTCACAAGGTAGTATGCAAGAATTTGTGCGTAAGGGTAGCCTGCTGGCAGACCTAGCTCGCCAAACCCACTGACGGTACCAGAGAGAGACACGTGGTAGGAGATTCGCTTGGTGGTTCGCATGTATTGGGAAGAAAACATCACCTCCTTGTCTAGGGACATCCTGAGGTAGACCATGATTTCATAATCCCCAGGCATTACATTCGTGTAAGTTGACACCAGACCATCAAGTTGCAGGCGAAGGTTGCATGAAAGAGTTGTGGGAGATAGGTGCCTCCCTGCGCCCAGAAAATAGCAGGGCGCATCCTCATCTTCTGCCGCGGGATCCGTTGCACGGCTGACAGCGATCTTGCCAAATAACTTTGCCGCCAAGACATCCAACTTGCGCAAGTTTGGATATCTGTAACAGTAGTCATCTAGGGCATCGTCCTCACATATAGAATTCACGAGAGCTTCCACAGGTCGGTTTTTCACGTGCGTATCCTTTGCCACACCCTTTAGACGCTGGATGGCACGCTCCACCCACATCTCCATGGCGGCACCAACCTCACCCAAATAGTGTTCTTGCCGAAACAGGTACACCACTGCCAGCCTCAAGTTGTATGTCAGCAGCTTCATTATACCTGTGTTTTCCAGGATATTTGCGTGCTCCCGGAGGTGTTCGCGTGCTGCGACTCTAGCTGCTTCCACGTCCGCAGTAGTCCACCCAGTGTGCGTGCCCGAAGCTCGCACATAGTGCAGCACGGCTCGGCGAAGGTGCTGCCAGGCATCCTCCATCGCCATATTCCATTTTGCGAGTTGATCACCGATCACCAATGGGCTGAAGTAGACGACCCAGTTCAGGACATCCTCCATTGTGTACATGCCTGTCACTCAGGATCAAACTAGGTGCTTTAGTATAAGACATTCTACGCATAGGTCTCCTAACGCCTCTCATAGCAAGCTCAACAACGGAAACTGCATCAAGAAGTGGCACACGTCCCTGCTCTGCCTACTTCGTACACTCACCGAAATACTGCACTATATCGTTGTACTTGCGTATGACGTCGTGCGGAGGTTTCACGAGCTTCGCCCGAGCTTGCATTTCGTCCTGAATCGTCTTAGGCAAAGTTAAGGTTGAGTCGGGTACCCCTGTCACTTTGCCCATCAGCAGCTTCCAAAATCTCTTCACCACCCCGTATAAGACGCAGTGGCCGAAGGGGACGGCGTAACCATGCATGGGGTCGAAGTATGGGATTCGCTCGAGCGCGCCACGCCCGTGCCGTCCAGTAGATTGCGGGGATTCACCTCCATGAATGGTTCTCGAAACCAACGCTGCATGCCCCTCTTTAGAAAGCATGAGCAGCTGTTCATCGGCATATACCTCAGGTTTTCCCTGCACTGTTGTCATTTGTAGTTTGACCGGCTTGGCATACCCCTTGAAATACATTCCCTTCCCGCCGGGGCCGCTCGTCCCTTCGAAAAGGCTGTACGCATCCGCCCGGTAGCTGCCGACTCCCATGAACTGCCCCATTGTGATCCGCATCACCGAATCCGCATGCACCATTCCTAAGAATACTTTCAACGTGTAAGTCCTTTTGAGGAAACTGTCGTACACGTCAAATCCCGTCGCAAGGCGTTGCATATCCCTTTCAAATTGCCCCCATATCACAAGAGGGTTCTTCTCCTTCTGCCGAGGGCCGCGTGTGATCCACAGATTCCGATGCCACTTGTCACGTTGCCGAGCCTGCAAGCATCCAGTTTGGGTTTGCTTACACATACATGCGATGAACATGATTGCTAATGCACTGTTCCACACATGAATCATGGAATCTACTCGCACACATGAATCCATCCTGTGGTTCTGTGTGTGTGTGTGTGTGTGTGTGCGTCTCACTGTATTGCCTACATTCAAGCTTTGTCACCCCATAGGCCAACCAACGCGTCACTGCATCGACATTCTGATTGGGCGTACCGTGATATGCAGATCATCGCACTTAAGCACACCAACGCCCATGGAGTATGACCTGCTCGCAATAAAAACATTTCTCACTATATTTACACAAAGGAACAGTGAAATCAGTACACTACAGCAACTGTGCCGGCCGATGTCGCACCCGATGTCAGAGACCCATAATTGGGCGTCGTCCGCCCCGGGCGAGATTACCATCGAGCGGTGCTCCGCGTACTCCACACCTGGATCCCCCCCCTGCGGAGGAGGATCTTCAGCTGTAAACGATGACGGCGATAGCAAGGCACCTCCTGTGACGTGATCAATGTGTTTGGCCAGCGCTGCCGTCCAGAAGTCACGTCCAGTGCGGGCATCCCGCCGGGCCCGTAGCTTGCAGAACTCCGGGTCACGCATCCAACGTCGTATAGTGCGCTCCGGTGCAAAGTAATAATACCAATCCCGTGGACGGATCTCCTCTCCATGCACGGTGCGTATCACCTCGAACCGTTTCTCCTTGCACGTACGCAGCGCGCCACCCTCAGAGTCCTTTTCTAGTACGGTGTCACAGGTTTGGTTCTTGTCCCAAGAGCTTGGATCCTCGCCTGGGGGATAATGTCGGCACCAATTCACGCATACATGCACCGCGTGGTCCATGTGCGACCTGGTGTTCAAAAACTTCCTCATTCTATACAGACTTCGAGGAAGATTGCACTTTCCGGGTCCCCCCATAAGCATGATCATGACCGTCGAAAACCTATCAAATGATGGCCTCGACCAATTCAGCGCCCTTCGCAGCTCCATAAAGTAGCAGACCGCCTCACCCACTGTCAAGCAGTCGGCCTCCGTATCCCCCACAAATAAGGGGTCACCGGCCGCCGCGTTGAAGTTAAGCTCCGTTTTTTCAGGCAGCAATGCCTCCAGCTCCCAGGCGGCATCGCTCCACAGATCTTCTTCCTGGCAGTTGTGTTCTTGGAATATCTACATCCAATGGCAAGTGAACACCAAATGGTCGTCAGTATCAGGAAGCGAGTAGTCTTAAACTAACAGCGTGGCACATCGATCGGTGGCCATGGGGGCCTGGCAACTACCTGCTGGAATATACTTGTGACCTCGTCCTCTGGATCCGGGGCGGCCTCAGCTGCATCTAGCAGTTTCTGCACACTTATTCCATGGTCCTCCTCGTCCGACTCCTCCTCAAGGTTGTCCATTAGACAAATTCGGCCTTTCGCCAGCTCCTCGTCGAAGAAGACCTCCACGTTAGGAGGGAGTCCATGTACTTCACAATCGCTGTTTGCTGACGGGTTAGCTTCCCCAAAAGCATTGCTGGTAACACCATTCCCCAAAAGCATTGGCTGCAAGATCACACGATACCGATTGTCTATGGTCCCCCCATGTTCCGTTAGCCAGGATTTAATCACCGCCAGCACTTCTTTTTCGCCAGCCGGTATAGGGCCTCGACATTCTGCAGGTAGTTCACGCACCGCACGCATTGTGCTTCGTATGCTGGTGTGAGCTTCTTGGCTCCGCTGCACAATCAGCATGAGCTCGTCCTCCGTGAACATCACCGATGCCCAGCACTCCTGTTTTCCTGCGCAGATGCCACACCTCAACACGGTTCCATGATACATTAGGTACATCCTGGTGCAGAATGCACTCCTGGTCCACCCCGTTGGTGTGCCCCGGCGACCCCTGGTGCTGATGCAGTAACCGTGGCGTGAGTTTGTGGGCTCCATCGAGCCACGAGCAACGGATGTGACATTCAGGCGACTCTCGAACTGTTTGCCTGTATTTGCAATCAATGTGCCCCGCTCCATTAGAGCACTGTCAGCACTTACTATTTCACAATTCCATTTATATTAAAAAAAAGGCAGGAAGGTCCAAACGTTGTCCTTACTATTCACAAACAAAAACTTGAGTCTACAGGTTCCCACTTCTGCTGAAGGCAGGCTCCTTCCCCACGGATTGGTAAGCACTTTGCGGTGTATTCATTCTGCCCCGGTGGCATAACTATGATTGCCTGCTACTTCTTACGTACAGCAGGCAGCATATGAGGAAGGCACGGCGTCAAGGTGCGTCCAATATAAACTACTGCCAACTGTTCACACTGCTCCAGGCCAGACGCCTTCCTTATCTTTCCGCACAGGGCTATGGCGTCCAAAATTGCCGCGTGCGCAGCGCTGGAATCCGGTCCATGCCGAAGTGACCACGGCACTCTGCCGCGGTCAACACGCCGCGTTCCAAACCAGCCTCGTCCCTCCACGCAACCTCGTAGTTCCGTTTCACCGAGATAGCAGGAACGACTTTCATTTGCATGCCAACCAGCTCCTCGAACGTCCAAGACTCAACCTTAAAGTCGCCGTGGAAAATACTGTAGTCGAACCTTGCCAGTGGCTTCACCCTGCCATCTTCATCTCCGGCGTCCGCCGCTACTAGGTGGCATCGCATTATCTCAGGAAATCCCATCCTGCGCCATTGTGCTGCTGCGCCGATGGTCTCGTGTTCAATCACCGTTTTCCCCACGTGGAGATCAACCTCTCGCTCGGTACCGTGCATATCGTTCACCACCGCCCCGAAATAGTCACCAAACGTGGCATGCGAATCGGTCTCGAAAGCTTCGATTGCCTCATCGGTGTGCACTTTTACCATACACTTACGTTTTGCCGTCGCGGTCATCGACATTCTCTTCGTGAGTAGCCCCCTTCCGGTTCGGATCACCTTGCACATGTCATCCTCGTCGTCATCGGCATCCTCCGCCATGCTTTGCACCGTTCGAGCTGCACGATTGGGGCGCGGTGCAACAGATGCTGTCGCTTTCTGCGTGTTCGCCTGAGACACACTCAATTTGAAAGCAGCTTTCAGACTCGGACACTTCTTGGCGCGTTTTCGCAGGTCCTTAGTCCACTGCTCCCGCAACTCCCCCAGAGCTTCCTGCTGCCATCCTTCCGTTCCATTTTGCGTTCCAAGTAGTTTATACCCGGGCATCGGTACCACCTCGAAGACGGCCTGGGCTGTCATGGGAACTCGTTTCCGAGTCTCCCGCGCTACGCGCTGCACGTGCTCAATCAATACCTTTTCATCCAACTGTTGAACTTGCGTGAGTAGCACCTGCTTTTCCCGCATCAAGTCCTCGTATGCTGTTGGAACCATACCGAATGCTACGCTCAGCCTGCGCTTGTTGCCTGACACCGCAATAAGCAAACCCGCCCTCAGCGCTTCCTCAACGCTCCGTCGGCGATGCAGGTACATTTGCAGGTATGCATCCATGTATGTGTACATGCCAAGGGCACACATGGATAGGGCACCTACCAGCAATCTTCATCAGCCTCCGCTCTTCATATTCCGTCACCTCCGGTGCCCTTGCTTTCGGTCGCGGCACGGTTGCCTTTAGTGGCACTCCTGGTTCCGAGCGCGCTCCTGGGCTCCCCCGATGCGGTGCCCTGGCATCCTTTGGTGCTGGTGCAGTAACCGTGGCGGCAGTTCGTGGGCTCCGTCGAGGCACAGTAGCCGGTTGTGGCGCTCCTGCAGTGGCTGGGCTCCCCCGTTGCGGAGTCCTGGCCACCTCTGGTGCTGCGGGTATACTAACCGTGGCGTGATTTCGTGGGCTCCGCCGAGGCACGGTTGCCGTTAGTGGCGCTCCTGCTGCGGGGCGTACGCCTGGGCTCCCCCTTTGCGGAGTCCTGGCCACCTCTGGTCCTGCGGGTATACTAACCGTGGCGTGATTTCGTGGGCTCCGCCGAGGCTCGGTTGCCGTTAGTGGCGCTCCTGCTGCGGGGCGTACGCCTGGGCTCGCCTGTGGTGGTGTCCCAACAACCTCTGTTGCACATGCAGTAAGGGAAATCACCAAGTCCGGGCGTTTTTTCTGGGATTCTTTGTTGAATGCGTTCACCGCCTGGATGTCACGGTTTTGACGCATTTCGATTGTGGTGCCCTTTGGGCCCATATTACGCCGGTTGTTCAGACGTCGAATGATCTTCGTTTTTGCAGTGGCTTCATCCAGCTCGGGATGCAGCTCTCGCAGCGTTTTCACGCACATGTCGAAACGCTCTTGGGCCGCGGCGTTGTTTGCCCAATACTTACTCGTGGTTTTGTCCACAATCTGCTTAGCCTCCACGTCGTATGCCACGGGGCATTTCCGTATAACACTTTCAACTTTCATATGTGGACCACCTCCCTTTCTCACACGGTTTTTTCCTGATTCGAGCACCAGTGCGTGAACATCAGGGTATTCGTAAGATCATCAGGGGATCATTGGGAGTGAGAAGAGGGGGCTTCTTCACAGGTTGTGCACAACATGGGGCCAAAGGCATCGCATGAAAGCAACGGGTACCTTTTACTGCATTTGGTTTGGCTCCCTCCGCCGGCAGCGTACAAGACGCTGCGGAAATGTCACCGCTCTCGGTCTGCTGCGGCGGTTCCGTCTCCGCCGCGCTCGTTCGTGGAATATGGCTTGGGGCAAAGTGCACATGCCGGGTTAGGGGCACAACCCCAGGTCGATGCCCATAATCCATTGTACCCTGCGAGGCCCCATCACGTGCCCAAAAATTTACATACTATGTACAAATACGTAGTACGCAGGCCGTATCATATAACATGTCGAAATGTTCGTGTTAACTATTTCTAATTATGCTATATATTTCTAATAATAATTAGTAGAAATGTATACTATTTGTAAACACGTAGTACGCAGGCCATATCATATGGCAAAACACCAGGTTTGGGATACTTCTGATGGGATGAACATGATCGACGTGAGCGTGAGTGATGATCGAAGGGAAATTGTCGCGTGTCTTGCAAACAAGCTATAAATTCAAATAACAGGGGTGGACCCTAAAGAACACAAATTTTTAGCCGATGCGCAGCGATGCCAAGACTCATGAAACGAAAACGAATCGTGAACGGAAAACTGTCATCGCAAACGAATCGTCATCGGTAATCCGGTATGCACGCTTGCATGATGACTTACATGGCCAACACGATCAATTACGGCCTAATGGAGATCTTGATCGATTGTGCTAGCTAGTATAATATGTATCTATATACACATTGCTAATATAATATGTAAATATATTTGTTGTAACTAAAATATAATAACTATACCGAGATGTTCTTAATGAAGTCGGCAGAATCTAACACCACTGCACACCGATGCAGGAGATCCATGTGTCCGTCTAGCGTGGCAGCCAAGTTACTCGGCTCAATGTTGTGCATGGTCCTATATGACACACATGCGTCTTCCACGATGATAACACTGTATCCCAATTGCACCGCCGCAAGGGTCGTGTGCAGCACACACTGTGAGACATACGCCCCCATGATAACAATTGCTGATGGTGTTGGGTGTTGAGAAGACACCGCATCTCGCACGTTTCTATAGCAGGACTCGTGAGACATGGATATGTTTTCCGAGTCGAACGCATTCATGTTCCCACACAGAAAGGCGTGGTTCCGTAGTTCGTCAGCTGAATGTGGCCCAAGGTCTGTCAGAAAATCGTCGGACTCTGGCGGAATTCCGGTGTGAGCGACACCGGCTGAAGAGGTCAAGTATCCTCTTCCATCATCAAAAAATGCATCTGTGGCGGCCTGCGTTTGCCATGGCCGATACCACTGTGTCCAATTGATAGGGATGTTGGCATGGCGACAGGCAGTCAAAACTTTCTGAATCGTTTGTCGGTGTTCTGGTTTGAAGTCCGCGCCATGCGCAGCCTGAGCATCCAGGACGAGCACTGACAGGCAACGGGGATCTGCGGTGCCACTGCTGGAAGAAACGCCCTGGATATGCAACATTTGATACCCGGGGTGCTGGTGTGGAACCGGACGTGACCCGCATTTGGGAGTACGGCCACGCGATAGATCGCAGTCCTTTACGGCATACACAGTTCCACGGTGGTGGCGCAACGGAAATGACAGTACTGGAAAGAGCCAGACCCGCTTGGCTGGAACCACGAACCATGCGTAGAAGTGATGCGGGGCGCTGAAATCGTCCCTTCTAGAATCGACTTCTAACACGGATACCAGGCTGTGACCGGCGAAAGCCTCATCCAGCACCCGCTGTTGGTGGTGATCATGCTTGCGGAGGTGGGTGTCGTTATCAATGAGGAACTGCATTGCAGCCTCTTTCGAAGGACGGTCCCCGGGCAGGCCCTCCTTGGCGGTCTTCGCCTGCCACAGTGCTTCCAGTAGGCAGATTGTCCGGACGGTGTTCAAGTCTAGGACATGCAGACCCTCCGGAATGCCCGGACAGACAAACCCGACATGGTATCGGAAGGTAGGCATCAGCTTTCGGTAGACCACCTTCCCCTTGAGCGCGGCAAGGCTGTCATCAGGGCAGACCCAATCAGGTTGAGCCGGGATGAACGAGCTTCGCACGACATTCACCTGACCAGCAGAACCCAAGTTGTGTAACCAGTAAGGTTATCGGCTATGGGTTATCTGTACCAAATACGAGAACACGCACCACGCAGAACATTGCACAGAGTGACTATGACCACACTTTAATCAACAGTTGCTCACAACACGGGCATTACCACAACCAAGACTTTCGGCCAGACGGTAATATATTGTAAACAAGGACACTTATTATTACAAACTACCGCGCTACACACACTGATTATTATTTACAGAGGGTTAAAATGTCCAGGGACTAAACGCTCGTGGGGATCGACTCCTTTCCCCACAGAACACTTTTGTATCCGAGAGGCGCTGAACGTTGAGTGTAACTTGGAGGCAGCCGGTCTTTTTGCAGGATTGAAGTCGAAACACGAATTCACGAGCATGGTGAGCTGTTTGGAAACTCTACTATCTTCTTTCCAAGGCGAAAATTTTCTGTTGTTGTCAAGCTGGCTGTTAGCCAACTGCAGCATGTCCTTCCAGGAAAGGCGACTGGCCATGAGTATTTGCATAGCGAGCCCGCCACACGCCCAGATGTCGCTGTGAGTGGTTTTGTTTGCAAATGATGACTCTGGAGCTGTATGAGAGGGCTGCCATGTTGCGGAAGGCAAGCTTACTGGGGGAAGCGGTGCCATTGAATCGGTGCGGTGGAAACGGGCCAACCCAAAGTCTATGAGTTTGAGACTGTGTCCACCAACATCGGGCAGATTTTCTTGCACAAGCACGTTGTTACCTTTCAGGTCCCCGTGCACGATTCCCGCGGCATGGAGGTCTGAAATGCCGCGAAACAAATCGATGACCAGATGGCGCATCGCCTGGATTGGTATGCCTGATCCGCGGGAAGTAAGGAAATCGGCGAGGGTCTCCCCGCCATATTTCATGACGAGGAACGCGGAGTGATCAGGACAAATTTGGGCTCCGTATCCTAAACAGGGAACGACGGTTGTGGGAGCCGCGAAATGGGCCACGGTGTTCATATACAACTCCACCGCACAGTGCCGCAGGCGACGGTGGAGGGCAGGGTCGGTGAAGTCCTTCGTTCAGAACGGCCCTCTCGGTTTTGTCAAGGGTGCAGTGTAGAAGGACGCTTCCGTAGGAGCCTTGTCCTGTAGCTTGGCTGTCCTGAGGAGCGCGGTACGTGACTACTTGCTGGCGTGAGACTCTTGGCACTCCACACTGTTTAGCAATTTTGTCAAGATTGCTGAGGCATGCATCCGGATCTCCACTCAGAAACCGTTTTGAAAGGGATTCCACCGATAGGTCGTGATGGAAACCAGGAAACTGCAGAGGTGTGTTGAGGTGGTGGTGGGGTGCGGCATGAATATCTTGCGCTGCCGCCTGGGAAAGCATCGCCTTTCGCTGGCGGTGTGCTGATCGGCGCCTAGCTGATCTTGAGGAATTTGGATTTGCTTGTGGGTTTGGGTGTGCAAGCTACGGCACAGAGAACACCAAATATACGGTGAGAAACAGTCGGACAACGGACCCCCGGACGGAAGAGGGGGTGATGGGCAAGCATGAGGAATGAGACGCAGCTATGAGGGGATGAGGGGAAATGATTGACGAGCCAGAAGACATGCCTGTGGGTAACACACGCAAGCATTGGCTGCAAGTCGGATGAATGAATGTCCACCGCACCCATGATGAAGGGTGGGGAGAGCGACGAGCCAGAAGACATGCCTGTGGGTAACACACGCAAGCATTGGCTGCAAGTCGGATGAATGAATGTCCACCGCACCCATGATGAAGGGTGGGGAGAGCGACGAGCCAGAAGACATGCCTGTGGGTAACACACGCAAGGATTGGCTGCAAGTCGGATGAATGAATGTCCACCGCACCCATGATGAAGGGTGGGGAGAGCGACGAGCCAGAAGACATGCCTGTGGGTAACACACGCAAGCATTGGCTGCAAGTCGGATGAATGAATGTCCACCACACCACAGAATTGGCTCAATCATGTGGGCACCACCGGAACCTATCTATCCACCCTCTAGTCCCCTCTTCCACTCGTTGCCCGTCCCGCCCGGGAGCTTTCTGCACCAGTATGGCGCGAACCAAGGGGTGCAGAATTGGCTCAAACCTGTGGGCACCACCGGAACCTATCTATCCACCCTCTAGTCCCCTCTTCCACTCGTTGCCCGTCCCGCCCGGGAGCTTTCTGCACCAGTATGGCGCGAACCAAGGGGTGCAGAATTGGCTCAAACCTGTGGGCACCACCCAACCTTGTCCACCCCACCATATCCACCCTCTCCCTCCCACGACACTTTGTCCCGCCCATGAGCATTCTGCACGAGTATGGCGCGAACCAAGGGGTGCAGAATTGGCTCAAACCTGTGGGCACCACCGGAACCTATATACCCACCCTCCAGTTCCCTCTTCCACTCGTTGCCCGTCCCGCCCGGGAGCTTTCTGCACCAGTATGGCGCGAACCATGGGGTGCAGAATTGGCTCAAACCTGTGGGCACCACCCAACCTTGTCCACCCCACCATATCCACCCTCTCCCTCCCACGACACTTTGTCCCGCCCATGAGCATTCTGCACGAGTATGGCGCGAACCAAGGGGTGCAGAATTGGCTCAAACCTGTGGGCACCACCGGAACCTATATATCCACCCTCCAGTTCCCTCTTCCACTCGTTGCCCGTCCCGCCCGGGAGCTTTCTGCACCAGTATGGCGCGAACCAAGGGGTGCAGAATTGGCTCAAACCTGTGGGCACCACCCAACCTTGTCCACCCCACCATATCCACCCTCTCCCTCCCACGACACTTTGTCCCGCCCATGAGCATTCTGCACGAGTATGGCGCGAACCAAGGGGTGCAGAATTGGCTCAAACCTGTGGGCACCACCCAACCTTGTCCACCCCACCATATCCACCCTCTCCCTCCCACGACACTTTGTCCCGCCCATGAGCATTCTGCACGAGTATGGCGCGAACCAAGGGGTGCAGAATTGGCTCAATCATGTGGGCACCACACAACCGTATCCACCCCACCATATCCACCCTCTCTCCCTCCCACGACACTTTGTCCCGCCCATGAGCTTTGTGCACCAGTATGAGGGGATGAGGGGAAACGAGCGACGAGCCAGAAGACATGCCTGTGGGTAACACACGCAAGCATTGGCTGCAAGTCGGATGAATGAATGTCCACCACACCACATGATGAAGGGAGGGAGTTGGGGGATGATGAAGGGAGTGAGTAAGGGGGTGATGAAGGGAGGGAGTGGGCTGAATACGACGGGAGTGAATGGGTTCATGTTGAAGGGAGTGCGTGCTGACAGCTGTGCAATAGTTTTGCACAGCTCGCAGCGCTACTCAGGTGAGGGGTGAAGTTCCGGGATGCGGCAATCGACAACCGGATGGTGCCCGTGTTTGAGGCAGTTATGGCTCTAGATGTGGTGCTGCGGCACACGAGGGGTATCACTCCTAACTTCCTCAGCTTCCAGACCAAGCTCTTCCCGCCACAACACAGCATGCTGGGGATGGCAGATGGTGGAGAGGTGCGCTCCGCCATGCATCTTGGGTGGGCTCGGGCCTGAAAGCAAGGGGGAGGGTGGGCAAGCAAGCGAGGAAGAAGAAGGCCTGGGCCCTACCGGGTCTTGGTGCGCCTGGTTCTCCGTGGAGTGGGGATTCACACCCCCAGCTGCCGCAGCAGCTGCTCCGGCAGCAGCTGCTGGATTCCCAGCGGCTCCGGCAGCAGCGGGCACTGTCACCGCTGTACGACTCGCCTGCGAATCACACATAGGGTACATGGGTGCATAGGGTACATGGGAGGGTTGTACACTAGCGATGATGGATGACAACAAATCCGGTGATGGATGCTGTGAGGGTAGCCAGCAAATAGCGACGGTGATGGATGCTGTGAGGTTAGCCAGCAAATAGCGACAGTGATGGATGCTGTGAGGTTAGCCAGCAAATAGCGACGGCGATGGATGCTGTGAGGTTAGCCAGCAAATAGGACCGCCCGTGTTTGAGGCAGTTATGGCTCTAGATGTGGTGCTGCGGCACACGAGGGGTATCACTCCTAACTTCCTCAGCTTCCAGACCAAGCTCTTCCCGCCACAACACAGCATGCTGGGGATGGCAGATGGTGGAGAGGTGCGCTCCGCCATGCATCTTGGGTGGGCTCGGGCCTGAAAGCAAGGGGGAGGGTGGGCAAGCAAGCGAGGAATAAGAAGGCCTGGGCCCTACCGGGTCTTGGTGCGCCTGGTTCTCCGTGGACTGGGGATTCACACCCCCAGCTGCCGCAGCAGCTGCTCCGGCAGCCGCTGCTGGATTCCCAGCGGCTCCGGCAGCAGCGGGCACTGTCACCGCTGTACGACTCGCCTGCGAATCACACATAGGGTACATGGGTGCATAGGGTACATGGGAGGGTTGTACACTAGCGATGATGGATGACAACAAATCCGGTGATGGATACTGAGAGGTTAGCCAGCAAATAGCGACGGTGATGGATGCTGTGAGGTTAGCCAGCAAATAGTGACGGTGATGGATGCTGTGAGGTTAGCCAGGAAATAGTGATGGTGATAGATGCCGTGAGGTTAGCCAGCAAATAGTGACGGAAGGCCGCCGCCGCCACCCGAACGGAAACTCTAAAGTTTCGAAGACTCGCGGACCACAGTATCAGAGAACTGTGGTCCGCCAGTCAACAGAGAAACTATCTAATAACGCACGCAAATCGATACGTACAGTGAGGGGGGGTGAAGGTTAGGCGCTGAGGGGGTGAGGGGCAGGGAGAATTTAGAAGGAATAAGAGGCATACCTCGAGCGCTCTTGCAGGGCGCGTGCTACCCACGCTCATCAGTCCTCGCGCCGGAGCAACCCCCTGAAAATACAAAAAAAAAGACAGTATCAGTTTGTGCATGCACTTTTTTGGGAAAGGTTTAATGCGCGATCAAGAACACATTAACCTAGAGCGGATAACCTAAATACATTCAAGTACCTCAATGAAAGCTATGCAACAAACAAAGGCATATGTAGATAAAAAATATGCTAACGGCTTTCAAGCCTAGATTGTAGGCCGCAAGGAGGGCGCCACGCCCGAGCGCTAGAACCTCAAGGGATCTAACCCCCTTACCTCCAGCGCTGTACCTTCAGGCCCACACTGTACAGCGCGCCCATGCAGGGCAACCCCGCGTGGGCCCCTTATCGTGTTTCCCTGCCCCAAAGCCATAAAGCAAGGATTCTCAAAAAACGTGAAAACAAACTTACCAAATCAAAGAGCGAGCAATTCCCCACCCAGTCCACACGCAATACGTACGCGCGTGAGCTATCCGGTCCCTTCTTAGAAGAAAAAAAAAGACTAACCTGCTCGAGTTTCTGACGCTTTTGTAGGTTATCCATATTTTTAAAAATAATTAAAATATCCCGTAGGAAGAAGAGTTTTCAAACTCTCCCAGGTCAAACTCTTCTTCCTTAGAGCGAAGACTGCCAAATTTCCGAAAAACCGTTCGAATGTAAGTAACCTTTCCTCTTGTCATCAGTCATATTGTCATATTGTCGCGACAAGTACGCGTTCAAAGACGTTCTCGCAATTTATACCCCTCGGCATGGCTTTCTCAGAAATTATATTCAGCGTTCCCTACTCGCTTAGGCCCTCTCAAAATTTATACACACTTTTTAGGCTCTCGATGTTAGATTCTCGCCATCATTTTCAGACTTCAGCGGTTTCCACAGGGCAAACCAGCCCCTAAAAGCCCCTAAATCCTATTTACCCAGGATTTAGGGGCTTTTAGGGGCTTCAATGAATTTTTAGGGAACTTTAGGAATTTTTAGTGTTTTTTAGTCAGAATCCTTGTTCAAGTGTACCTTGCACATTTTGTCATCATCACCCAATTTACTCACATGTTTGCCTAATGATTATATTACAATCCCATGCTCTTGAAAAATCATCATTAACCCCTAAACTGCTATGTGATGAGCTAGCTCATCAACGGACTTACTTTCAAATTCATTTCTCGGCCACTTGTGTCAAGAACCGTGGTCGGAATCACTCACAGAAGTATATACGTCTACCTGAACATGTATTCCTAAAATGTATCGACTTACTTTACCCATATATCAATGATATATATCTCACTTAGGAGCATTTCTCACGTCCGCGAAAACTCAAAGTTTGCCATTCTCGTGTGATGTGAAATCGAAGAAATCGCTTTTAAAACGCGTAAAATCGTGCTACATGCTTTATTGGCCACGTGTGTGAAATGTTTTATTGTATATTGTCACATCAAACCGCAACGCATCTCACGTGGAGCATACACCGACAACTTTCTACACAGCGTTTCCCCAAAAAACACCAAATCTGGCCTTAAGTATGGAAACCATTGAAAATCTAATATTTTTTCTTGTTTTTTGGTGTCTTTTTCACCTATATTGCTACGTATTTCGATATATAAGTGACATTTACCCCCCAAACTCGTTGTATATCTGAAACCATGCATAAACCTCGTAGTTTGACGGACGTGGGCAAATCCAACACTCGAAGTTGTGGTCGTGAGAGAGCATTTCCCGGAAACATGATCTCCAAAAACCCGATATTTTTGCTTGTATAAACTCGATATATCGATATATATTCCGAAATTACGTGTGTGTGATGGCCCAAAATGTTTGTGTACGGGGTATCGAATGGTAAATGCCATTGTGCACACGTGACACGTCGAGATGCACGATGATGAAAGTGAATTTGTAAAACAATCGTTTTTGGTAAAAAATTCCCTCCGCAGTTTAGGGGTTAACTCAAACATTTTTTCAATTGTGTCGATACCTATATACATTCCATATATGAATTGCTCAACACTCAATATGTGAATTGCTCAGCACTAACACTATTGCTCAGCACTATCATTGCTTAACTTTGCTTTCCTATAGTTCGTTCAGCATTAGCTATAGCATTTCTCATTTAAACCTCTTTGTTCAATCTCCACATTAGATGATAAAAATTCAGCCGGTGAACTTGGAATTGTAACCAATCCAATTATCATATATTAGTCCAAATCACCGTAACATGTAGGCCGAATTTCACATGACCCATAATCAACATCCTATCTAAATGCTGAAAATATGCCTCCCATCCTCGTGTACAATGCATTTTTATACATTGGAACCAATGAGTGGGTATGATTAATACCAACTATCGTCAATACACGTCTACTTCAATTGAATGGCCACCAACCTAATATATTGATTTTTCCCCACCTGTACGTTCACGTACCCCCTATAATTATTGTAGAGTAATCCGTTTGCTATATATTATTTTACGGATTACGATTAGCACTTCCCTAAAAGAAATACAACGCGAGGAATATGGTAAATATGGAAAGCGATGTGGTGAACTGTAATCTTAAATATGGGTGGAAGAGTCGCTAGCCCCTATCCCTAGCCGAACCGTCGTTCGTATAAATGTGTGCTAGGGTAAGTCACGAGACAGTATGATGGCGCGTCAGAGCTATGAGTGACGGGTACGATGACAGTCATCAGTGACAGGCATTTATGTGACCAGATGACAAGGGGGTCTGACAGAAATGACTGACAGAAATACCTGACCCGAAAGTGAGTTTTGGTGGGAAAACCAGCAGTCAGAGAAATTGGAGGGAAAGCTGGTATGGCCTCCAATATTGCCAAGTCAGCACAGTTATAATTATTCAGAGTGATATGGAGTGGCTCGGAATACAGTGATGATATAACTGGGCTAGTCGGCAGATTCTATGATGTGACTGTTCGAGTTCTCATGAAGTATGATGGGACCTGACAGGAGTCGACATCGAGTGAAGTTCGAAAGTCGAGATCGGAAACCATGGCATAAAGCAGCCGAGCAGGCTGAATGAAACAGTTTTGAATTTGTTACTGAACAGCCACACCTGGCTGTTGTAACTCCGACATTTAAGAAAGATCCGATTCACATATATGTATCTTGCTTACAGCCATACATATCCCTTGCAGGCTTGAACTAGGTTCCCTGTATTGTTAAGTAGACTTAGAAGCTCTTAGAGAGCACCCCCGAACAACTGGTATCAGCGTGGTTGTGTTAGACGCGACCTGTTTGTGCCGACTGAAACTTCGGGTGTACAATTATCGGCACACGACTTCTCCGCGAGGCCTTTTCGCGGGTTCCCACGAGAATTCTGAAGACAACGACGTAAAACACGCTTAATTGCGTCTGCCTTTCGTCAGGGCTGCGAATTTCGACGGAAAATATATCATATACTGTTCCTGAATGCATATACCACACGTTCAAGTGTGATGTAATTACGCTCGCGCAAGCATGCTGTCTCCCCCGGTGCCGAATCTGTCAGTGCCTGAGCTCTCACCGTACCCCACGGCGTCCGTGGCACCGAATTTAGCCCTGTCCTATCCTGTTCCAGTGACGGAAGCAGCCGTTCAGCTACCACCTGCTGTGACACCTTTAGTGCACGTTGCCAGCGCAGGAATTACCCCCTCGGCAGGGGGGGGGGAAGTGGTGCAAGTACCAGTGAGTCCAGTACCACTGAGTACATTGCCCTGTGAGCCAGTAGGGGTTATTCCGGCACTGGAGACCCCTGTTCATACCCCTATTTTCACTCCGATTGCCACTAAGCTGCAGGACTTAGAACGGATGAACATGGCAGCACTGGCAGCACAATCCGTTTCTGCGACCTCCTGCCCGAAAGCGGGGAACCGAGCTTCCATATCGACCCTTTCCGCCGGAGGCTCTGGCAAAATTCCAACGTCATCGGTGACTGGAGGTGCCACTGTTGTCACTTGCCCAATGGTGGGGGATAGGGTCCCCACGTCGACCCTTCCCGCCGGAGGCTCTGGCCAAATTTCAACGTCATCGGTGTCTGGAAGTGCCACTGTTGTTACTTGCCCAATGGTGGGGGATAGGGTCCCCACGTCGACCCTTTCCGCCGGAGGCTCTGGCCAAATTTCAACGTCATCGGTGTCTGGAGATACGGCTATTACAACGTCATCGGTGTCTGGAGATACGGCTGTTATAACGTCATCGGTGTCTGGAAATACGGCTGTCGCAACGTCATCGGTGTCTGGAGATATGGTCGTTACAACGTCATCGGTGTCTGAAGGTGCGGCTGTTACAACGCCATCGGTGTCTGGAGTTACGGCTGTTACCGACTCACGAACTGGCTCGACGACGACGCTGGAAGGACTGGCTGTAACCAGCGAGGGGCGCGCTGAACGAACCAGGAAGAGACCAGAACGTACTGAGCTTCTGATCCAGCGCAGCAGAGCTGTTGTCAGCCAGACTGCGACTGGTCAAGCGTCCTCTAGCTCGGCTGTCTCGGCATCCTCACCTTCAATGCCGGGACAGTCAGCAAACGCTGCTTTAGCAGCCAAGGCAGGTGTGACCCCAGTCGCCCAAGCAGGCGCAGTTCCAGCGATTCGCGATCAGAATCCCTCCCCTGTCCTGAGCGCCGGAGGCTCTGGCGAGAACCTGACTCAGCCAGCATCAGCCTTGCAACACGCGGACTTTGTATTGCCTGACCCCTGTGTCTCTGCAGAGGACTTTCCAGCACTACCCCTTCCAGCGACACCGCGCCCAGCGATGGAAGCCAGAGGGGAATTGGCCAGCCGGGAATTGGTGGCTGCCCTGGAGAGAGTTGGACCGCAGCTGAAGGAAGGAGCACGGTCTGTCAGAGCCTTGAGAGAATCAGCCCGCCTTCAAGCATCAGAGCTTCCAGCTCAGCCAGCTCGGCAGGCTCAGCCAGTTGGGCAACCCTCAGTTCCTCAGGGGGACAGGCAGAGATCGCCAGACCGAAGGAAGGATTTCCGGTCGCCAGAGCAAATAGCTCTGGACCGTGCGTACAGCAAGTGCGGGAAGGACCAGAAGGTCCGGGTGATCAGATGGATAGAGGGAACCAGCACTGCGTGGAGCGACCACAGTGGGGACAGCGCGGAATCGCAGGCTTCAGCCCCCGTGAGGTTGCAGATAGTTGCTCTGTCAGCTGAGGAAAAGAAGACCCTCACGCAATGGTTCTATAATGAACCGCGCACCCGGAGCGGGAAGATCATTTGGCATCCGGCCTCCCCGCAGGAGTTGGCTGTGCTACAGGCCGGAGTGACAGAAAGGGAATACAGGCGTGCCCTTAAACACGGGACTTTGCTACACCAGGAAGGGCTGCCAAGGAAACTCTTCGCAGGAGTGAACTTTGGCAGAGCACGTGTTAAGGAAAGAGGAGCGACCCCCACCCGCAACACCTTCTCAGCTCTCTCGGATCGCTTCACAGCACTCTCAGCGGCTCCAGCAGAGGCCCAGAGGCAACCATCCGTGCCGCAGTGGGAAGAAATACCCAGATGCGGATTGGCATATCCCCCGGGCTTCTCACCAATTCCCCGTTTCCCTCCCAGCAGCGACAGCAGTGGGCCCAGTGACTCCAGCGATTCTACAGTTTCCCCGGAGCGAGGCAGCCGCGGCAGCAGCAGGCGTAGAGGCAGAGGTAGCAGCAGCGGCAGCAGCAGGCGGCAACGGAGGCGGAAGAAGCAGTTAGCCAAGAAGAGGGCAGTCAAGGCAGCAAAAGGGAAGGCTGTAGATGAGGAGCCTGCCTCTCGAGTATCAGCTCTGGAGCCTGAGCTGACAGAAGGGATGGCTGTCAGAACTTTGTTCAAAGACAAGGCTCTGCGGGACCAGGCTTTTGAGTGCCTCCCAGAAGAGCGCCAGAAGGCCGTCGCTCTGGCAGCAGCTCGAGGTGAAGTGGTGAGTTGGGAAGAGGAGGGCTGGGAAGCCTTGATAGCAACCCAGAGGGAGGTTCTGAAGGGAAAGGAGGCCATCTGTGCAGTAGTCCCTTCACCCGAAGAGTCGGAGTGGGTCTGGTATGACTGGACTAAGGCTCGGCATCCCTCACCGAGTCCCGACGAGGCGTGGCGTTTAGCCATAACCACCCGATCTGAGTCCGGAGGATCCCCGTCCAAGTCTGGCAATGATGAAGCATCAGGCTCAGCGTCATCGGCTAAGGCAGCCCCACCAAGCCACGAAGCCCTGGAAGAGTGGAGAGACCCACTGGTACCCATCACTGTAGAACAGGGTATCAGGGACTACGTGAGGCGCCACGATGCTGATGCTCAGACAGCCGTGGCCATAGCCAAACAGTACTCCACTCTAGCGATTAGCTATGGGCACGCTCAGAACCACAGAGCTCGGGAGTCACTGATCAGCCCGGTGATGCAGCTGGTAGGACCCAGACGGGATCAGGCTGTTCAGAGCGGCACGGATTGCAGCAGATGCGGTAGACTGTTGTTGTCACCAGCTGGAGGGGTTAAGGTCGCCTCTGGGTTAGTATGGGACGTCATGCTGGGACCCAACAGAACGTGTGAGCAAGTTCCACTCTGTCAGAATTGTACTCAGCCGCCCTGGTCTGGTGCATTGGCCCAACTGCCCAACATCCCAACTCCCAGTGTCACTTTACCACAGTCACAACCCCCTCGACAGTCCCAGCCTCCACCTCCACCAGAGGAACCTGAAGAAGAACCTCCGAACTGTCCACCGCCCCGAAGACCAGTCGAGCAGGAGCAGACAGAGAGGGATCAACAGCGGGCAGACTATACCAAGCTGAAGGAGTTGGAAGCTGAGGACAGATTGTTGCTTTCTCTACGGAAACTACGGGACCGCATCACCACGTACACATGCCCTACGGATAGCCCCAGCGGGGACAGACCATCTGGACATCTGTTAGCTCCCCTGAAGAAGTTCATGAGAGAACTGCAAGATCACTTCAAGGAGGCACTGGTGAAGAGGGCGTTGACGAAGAAGAAGTCCTGCGACGATGGAGATCAGGAAGGGGCCACCATCACCACCGTGCCAGAAGAACTACGACTGATCATCAGGGACCGGGTGGAGGGGTCAGCGCAAGGAGTTCTAACTCAGAAAGTGTTGGCCAACCAGATGCAGAGTCCGGACGACTTAGTGGCCACGCTTGCGCGAGCGTGTGTTACTGACGCTCACCTGAGTATCTTACCCAATATGCTGTCGCGAGCTCGTCAAGCCTCTGGCAAGAACGCTGGAAGAAACGCCGCCACCTTCCATCACTCTCTCATGGAGTCCTTCGACATGTTAGAAATGCTGCATAACCATGGGGTGACGGGACCAGTAAGTAGAGCGGCACTACCGGGTATATTCCTAAGTGGACTGACACCAGAACTGCATGCCAGAGTCCACAAGGAATTGGTTGGAAAGGTGGATTTCAACCGGAGCTCTGGGAAGGTTGGATGGGAGGCAGAGCTACTGCGCAGATATGTGGAGCAAGCTACGATGGAGGAACGCAAGGATCCTGCGCATCTGAAGACTGCCCGCGATCAATCTCCCTTCCCTGTAGCTCCTTTGGCAGAATTCTGGGAGGAAGAAGCATCTCCCAAGGAACAATGCTACGCCATGCCCACGACCACTACTCCAACGGAAGTGGAAGGCCGGCAGCTGCCAGGATCGTCAGTCTACTCTGGCTGTCGAAAATGCAAGTCCAAGGAGCATCTGGCTCGCGACTGTCCACATCAACACCAGCCCCAGCAGAAAGCAGCCTGGGTCAAATGTATCTGGGAGGAGGCCTTCGAGACCTTCAAGAACGCGGGAATAGATACTGGATCTGGCGGGATAGTGGAGCAGCAGCTGGCACTGGTAGCCCCGGAGCACATGGATTTTGCCGAGGGAGAGTCGACGGGGGCCGGTGCCTCTCCCGGACAACGCGGATAGGCCCCCAGGCCCGCGAGGTAAGTACTCCGCACCTCGCCATGGCCATCAGGAGGGAGGCCGACTCTGGAAGAGAACCAGAGAGAGGCAGGCAGAGTCAGACCTACCGGTGGATCACTCACTTCAGAGAGGATCATCGGATGAGGCACGGACCAGGACCAGCGCAGCGAGCGGTGGAGAAGATGAGGCGAGCATTACGCTGGCTGAAGAGGTCACGGCCAATCACAGTGGTAGCACCAGGGAGAACTGAGCCAAACGCTGCGCCAGCACAGGCATCCCAACCAACAGAGGTTCAGATCAGATTTCCTCTGTTCGGCAAAGGGAGTCAAGGAGCCCCTAGCTCAAAAGGGGTGTACCAGCGCGCGTTGCAGCCCCCAGGAGTCAGAAGAGTGCGCTTTAGAGAGGAAGCAGCCCCGCGCCAGCTGGTCGGGAGAGCTCTGCGCCGACAACTGGATCGCGCTAAGCAGCCAGTGCTATCACACGCCCAGCAACGGTTACGCGACGGACACCTGTCAGCAGCCTGGAAAGCAGCACAGACAGTAACGCGCAGAAGGAAGGAAGTGGAAGTGCACGGGCACAGAGTCAGAAGTGCATTGGCGCAGATTCGGGAGCGTGTTGACCAGCTGAGGAAGATCACCCGGGCGCATCAGGAAGCAGAGGCAGCTCGACCTGCGCCATGGCCTGGTGATTCAGAACCAGAAGATCAGGTCACCAGGCAGGCTCGTTGGCAAGCCAAGATAGCAGAGGCCGGCACGTACCATCTGCCGGAAGACAATTCAGATGAGGAGCTGAATCCGCCTGAGAAGGAGCCAGGACTGCACAAACTGGCCAGCATCAGACCAGAGATAGGGGTGGACGCAGGGTCTGGACGCTGGGGAGAATGGTTGGATGCAGATGTACTAGCTGCTATGGACGCGAAGGGACCCACTCTGCTGATTTTCTGGGCTTGGGTAGGCAGAGTACGAGTAAAGGTCTTGGTGGACTCTGGAGCTTCTTCTAGCTTCACTTCTGTGGAGGCCGCCAAGAAGTTTAAACTCCAGCCCAAGAAACACGAGACGCCGATGAAGGTGCAGGTGGCAGATGGCACCGTGTACGCTTGCTTGCGCGAGCTCTTGGCAAAGGGATACATCCGTCCCTCGTCTTCACCTTGGGGCAGTCCAGTCCTGATGGTGCCCAAGCCCTCCAACCCCAAGGAGCTGCGACTGGTGATCGACTATCGCCAGATCAACGAGATCACTGTGAAGGACCGTTACCCTCTCCCTGACGTACAGTCCCTCATTGATGACCTGCAGGGAACGACTATCTTCTCCACCGCGGACGCTCTGTGGGGATTCTGGCAGGTGCCCATGGAGGAGGACGCTATCGAGAAGACAGCGATGACCACGCCGTTCGGAGCTTATGAGTGGCTGGTTATGCCTATGGGGCTGTCCAATAGCCCTTCGTGCTGGCAGCGAATGATGCAGAAGTACTTGGGCCACCTGCCGTTCGTCAGAGTCTTTGTGGACGACATCATGATCTTCTCTCGCAACCCCGAGGAGCACCTGGACCATCTGCGGCAGGTTTTGGAGGTATGCCGACAGAATAAGGTCAAGTTGAAGGAGTCCAAGTTACGTTGTTTCAAACGCTCAGTACGTTTTCTGGGACACGTCATTGACCGCACAGGTTGCCGACCTCAGCAAGACAAGATAGCTTCCATACGGGACTGGCCGCGACTCGAGACGGTGAAGCACGTGCGACAGTTCTTGGGCTTGGCTGGGTTCTATCGACGGTACATACAGGGTTTCGCTGACTTAGCGCACCCTTTGACCAAGCTGACTAAGAACCTAGTGCCATGGGAATGGGGACCAGAGCAGGAACACGCCTTTGAACGCCTCAAGACCGCTCTCACCACTGCACCGACCTTGATCTTGCCCGATCAGGAAGCAGCGCATCGCGGCACCAGCCCCTTTGTTGTGCAGACTGATGCGAGTGCAGTGGCATTAGCTGGCGTGCTGATGCAGGATCTAGGCAAGGGCCTGCAACCCATAGCCTTCGAGAGTAAGCAATTCTCGTCTGCTGAGCAGAACTACCACGCAGGTGAGCGTGAGCTAGCCGCCATCCACCACTGCACTACGCAGACTTGGAGACATTACCTGATATTCACGGAGTTCAGGTTAATGGGGGATCATGCTCCTCTAAAGTGGTTATTCGCACCTGGACGGGAGCTCAGCCGACGCCAGGCTAGGTGGTACGAAGACCTGGTGGAGGTAGGAGTGCACGCCATGGAGCACGTGCCTGGACGCACACTGGTGGTACCGGACGCTGCCTCACGGCGACCGGACTACGTGCAGGCGACGGCGCGCGAGGGGCTGAAGGAGGCTGGCTATGTGGATCCGAGCACTGACCAGCCGGTGTCTGCAGAGGAGGGTAGAAGAGCTGCGGGAGCCAAGGGGAAATCAGAAGACATGGTGGCTGGCCTGAAGGTTGCAGAAGAGGAAGACCCCACTTCACCCCTGGACTTAGAGCTCGGCTCGTCGGACGAGGAGGAAGGTGAGTACCCACCGGTCAGTGAGCCCAAAGTAACCGGTAAGCTAACTCAGCTGAACGGTCTCTGGTGGGCAGAAACACCGGACTTATGGCTGGACGCTATGGTCACAGTGGAGAGGATGGCCGCGCTACCATCAATGGCAGGAGTCCAGACACGAGCCCAGAGTGAGCAGCGACCAGCAGAGAAGCAGCAGCCAGCAGCGGTACAGCAGCAGCCCTCACCAAGGATGCAACCTGGGGAACCCCTGGTAGACAATCAGGACTGGAAGCTGATTCCGTCCGAGTTTAGTCGATTGCAAGCCAAGTACGCGAAAGTGTTGGGTGGACGGTTCCAGGTGGACGCATGCTGCGACCTCATGGGGCAGAACCGGCAGGTGGACACGTTCTGGACAGATTGTCTGAAGGAACAGTGGAGGGGTCGCGTGGTGTGGTGTAACCCACCCTTCTCGGATTCCAAGGTGAGCATTGCTGACATCCTAAGACACTATGCTTTAGAGGCCCGACACGCTCCCCAGAGCACAGCCGCGCTGTTCCTGTTGCCTGACTTCCCGCAGGCTGACTGGCGGCCCCTGCTGCGAGAGTACGGAATGGAAATTGCAGAGACCATACCCCGAGTGAACGAGCAAGGGGAGCCCAACCGGATGTTCGTCTCTCCTGGCGAAGAAAGGGGACACCGTACAGCCCTGCAAGAGTTGCCCATTCCATGGCCCGTCTTGGTAGTGTTGGCTAAGCCGCAGCGAAAGCACTTTGAAGAGATCACAGCTCCAAGGGAGAGACCCTCAGCATCACCAGCGGTAACTCTCAAGGGTGCAGCAGCCAAGATCAGGGACCAGGCAGGAGTGGTGGAACCAGGCATGTTTCTGCGTGCCTTACGAGCAGAGCACAGGCGCAGTGAGTACCTTTCAGCTCTGAAGCAGGAATTACTGGCCACTCAACATCACCGCACCGAACATTTTCGACTGGTGAGTAACATCATCTGGAGAGTGGCGGAAGGGCGCTATCAGGTGGTCTTAGCTCCCGACTCCCCTCTGAGAGAGCTGGTCTTGAGGGAGGCTCATGAAGCACCTGCAGCTGGCCACACAGGGAGGGACAAGACCCTGGACAGAGTCAGGCGACGATTCTGGTGGCCGCGTATGGATCTGGACGTAGCTGAATGGGTGAAGACGTGTGTAACCTGCCAGCAAACCCAGCCGCGCCAGGGATACCCAGCAGGCCTGTTACAGCCTCACTCTGTGCCTAGTCGATTATGGGAAGTGGTGAGTATAGACTTTGTTACTGGGCTTCCCACGACAGAGAGAGGTGTGAACGCCTTCGCCACCTTCACTTGTAAACTGAGTAAGATGGTGCACGTGGTCCCAATGGCGTACAATGATAGCTCAGCGGAGGTGGTGACCAGAATGTTCATGGATGCGGTGTGGCGACTGCACGGAGCCCCAATGAAGATTGTGTGCGACCGGGACCCGCGCTTTCGAGATGCTCTGACCCAGGAGTTCATGCGACTGATGGGCGTGAAGGTAGCCAGCACCACCCCTTATCACCCGCAGAGTGATGGCCAGGCGGAGCGCAGTAACCACACTGTGGAGCGCATGCTGCGTTGCTACGTGGCAGAGAACCATGAGGATTGGGACCTGTGGGTGGCTCCAGTGGAGTACGCCATCAACGACTCCAAGTCGGCAGTGACAGGGTTCTCACCGTTCGAACTGGTGTAGTATGGACATGCGCCAGCGACTCAGTTGGACCTCTTCATGGATGCAGCTCTGGAGGGAGGCGCAAAGAGGAGGAAGGGAGGTCGCACAGCAGCGGACAAGCAGGGTAACGCTCACCAGTTGGCCAAGCAGTTCGCGCAGCAGCTGCAGGCGGCACGAGAAGGTTTGCAACTAGCTCAGCAGCGTATGATAGAACAGTTCGATGCACGGCACCGTCTCCAACAGTACAAGGTGAATGATCAGGTGTGGGTGGATGGACAGCATCTGACGTTGCCCGGTGACAGGGGCTTGAAACCCAAGCTGCGCAAGTTGCGGCACGGACCTCTGCGAGTAGTAGAGTGTCTATACAGTGATCGACAGCAAGAACTGCCAGTACAGGACCGAGGAGCCCCGTCAGCCTACAGACTGGAGCTGCCTGTGCACTGGAAGGTACATGACACTTTCACTGCAGACAGGCTCAGCCCAGTACAGTCAGGCGCAGATCACTTTGTTAGCAGACGGGAGGAGATGGCACCACCGCCAGTAATGGTAGAAGGGCAGAAGGAGCGCGAGGTGGAGCGCATCATTCGCACGCGCTTCAGAAAGCTAGGCGGGAAAACTGGCGGGTCAGTACAGGAGTGGTTGACCAAGTGGAAGGGATTACCACACAGTCACAGCCAGTGGCGGACTCGAGAAGACCTGGAGGGCAAGGGAGGCAGGCTGGAACCTCTGAGAGCCTTTGAGGCCGATGAGGAGAAGCAGAGGAGGGCTCCAGAAAAGAGGCGTAGGGAGACGCACGGCCAGCAGCAGGAGCAGAGGGCTCAGCTCATGGCAATGAGAGCCCCCACTCCGAAGGTCTACAGTAAGGGTGCCAGTCAGGTGTACCAGCCACATCTCACAACAGTGCAACACCCTGTGAGAATCCTCGTCCTCTTCTGTGGGACTGGATCTGTGGAGCAACAGTTCCAACGACAGTTCGACGGCTGCGAAGTGGTGACAGTGGATATTCTTCCCAAGTGGCAAGCAACATGCACTGAGGACATTCTCCACTGGAACTACAAGCTGTACCCCCGACACCACTTCGACGTGATCTGGGCGAGCCCACCATGTAAGGAGTACAGCAAGGCCAAGACTATAGGAGTACCAGATCTGGAACTGGCTGATCGACGAGTGAAACGTACCCGGCAGATCATCGAGTACTACGATCCAGCATACTACTTCATTGAGAACCCAGCTGGGGATGCACTGCGAGGGCTGCACACGCGACCTGTGATGAAGGGGTTACCCGATCCTCACCCCGTCTCCTACTGTAGGTATGGGACACCTTACATGAAACCTACACATATCTGGACGAACGCCGTGCTACCCGTACCCCTGCTGCAGTGTACTCAAGCAACGCCATGTCCCGCGAGAGCTGTGCTGGGAAAGCACGAGAACACATCGCAAGAAGGAGTTTCAGCGTCCAGAACACGAGGCATGGGGTCAGCGCAAGCAGTATACGCGATTCCCCGCACCTTATTGCACCATCTGTTCTGTGGACTGAAGTTGGGCAAGCGCATGAGCGAGGAAAGTGCAGCAGCTATCATGGACCTCATCGCCACCCTGACAGCGCAGACGGATGAGATCTCGATGCAGGAACAAGATACTGGGGTCTAAAACCCTCAGGGCGCAAAGCAGCGCAAGACCCGCAAAGCGAGAGGAGTACCAGGGCGACAGAACCGTTTAAGCGTTGGCAGCGTAATTCGGGGACGGAACCTAGGGAAACCTCCAGCGCGGAAGGGGACTCAGACCCAAGGACTGAGGGGCACGGGACCCAAGAACCCGAGGCTTAGAAGCCAGGGGGACTCAGACCCGAGGACTGAGGGGCACGGGACCCGAGAACCCGAGGCTTAGAAGCCAACATCACTGTGCATGTTTGTTGATCCCCAGACAATGTAAATACAGGCGAACTCTAACGCTAGCGAGGACGTAAGCGCGCGCCTAAAAGGGGGGGAGAGTTGTGCTAGGGTAAGTCACGAGACAGTATGATGGCGCGTCAGAGCTATGAGTGACGGGTACGATGACAGTCATCAGTCGTGACAGGCATTTATGTGACCAGATGACAAGGGGGTCTGACAAAAATGACTGACAGAAATACCTGAACCGAAAGTGAGTTTTGGTGGGAAAACCAGCAGTCAGAGAAATTGGAGGGAAAGCTGGTATGGCCTCCAATATTGCCAAGTCAGCACAGTTATAATTATTCAGAGTGATATGGAGTGGCTCGGAATACAGTGATGATATAACTGGGCTAGTCGGCAGATTCTATGATGTGACTGTTCGAGTTCTCATGAAGTATGATGGGACCTGACAGGAGTCGACATCGAGTGAAGTTCGAAAGTCGAGATCGGAAACCATGGCATAAAGCAGCCGAGCAGGCTGAATGAAACAGTTTTGAATTTGTTACTGAACAGCCACACCTGGCTGTTGTAACTCCGACATTTAAGAAAGATCCGATTCACATATATGTATCTTGCTTACAGCCATACATATCCCTTGCAGGCTTGAACTAGGTTCCCTGTATTGTTAAGTAGACTTAGAAGCTCTTAGAGAGCACCCCCGAACAAAATGTGTGCAGTTGTGCACTCTTGCGCAGACAAAGAAGTGGCCGTATGATAGAGCTGGATAACTTAAACTGGTCGTGGTCCGTTCATCTTTGCAAAATTCGACGCTGTAATGTTTTAAGGGTTACTTTGAGTTTTCGACCAATTTAATTTCATAGCATTTTCCGTATTTAGTAGATTTTAAAGTCTATTTAACTTGTAAAATCGCAGGGCGCAGTATAACCTGTAGACCGATACCCCACCATAATCTACGGCTAGTTTGGGGTCTTATAAACCATTTAAAAAAATCGAGAAAAGATTCTAGCGATCGAATTTTTAGTTATTCAAAATCTGGCGCTAGACATGCAAAGTTAGAAGTAGCTGCCCCTAACCCTACCTTAGGCTTAAAGGTGGCATCTTCACGATGAAGTATTAGTAATTTTAAATATGGAAATGCCCATGTCTTATTCCGAGACTTTATTATTTAAAATATGCAATTAAAATATTAAATTATGATTTTAAATATGGAAATGTCTTTCCACCCTACCCTAACCCGATTGATTACTCGGCATATTGATATTATTGATAAGTAATCCTTTTCGATTTGCTTTTTATTCTTTTACGGATTAGCACTTCGGCTGAAAGACGCTCTGCCGAGAATCCTAAAGAGGTGAATTCCTGCCGAGAATCTTAAAGAGATGGCGAGGTGGTATATGCTACGGGTTGCTGTCGCGACATTCCTGCTCGGGATGTATGCCAGCGTCGCAGGAGATACTACGACAGGAAGTGCCATCATTTTCCCGTTCAAAACGGGGACAACAATTGATTACTGGGGATACGATACTAAAATGGATAACCGACTCGGGACAGTGTCCGAAGAATTTGCAAAAACACTCTACCGTGAAGAGAGCTATAATCTTGTCCGTGCTCCGATCCGCGCTCTGTACCATCCGGAATGGACCGGCGACCCTTGGCCGACGTGTACGTACATAAACCACTCTGCTAGCTTTCCCTTGTTTATTCTGTTCACCTGCCAGAAACACACATCCTGTCTCGAGTGCGCAAACGCTTATTCCCGAACAAGCATTGAATTCGCTATAAAATTGTTTTTGCAGGCCCTTACACCGCGCATCCCAGGAATGGGGAGGTTGATCCCGCAGCATACGCCTGTAGTGAGAGGGATTTAACAAATATCAAGGCCGCGGATGCAACAGCTACCATTTACAGTAATATTAAGCAGGGCTACTACGAGGGTACCTTTTATCCTGCCCAACCTGACTATTGCTTATATAACGAAACCGACGTGCCCGAGTTTTGGGATGGAGAAAATGACAAGGACCGTATTAAACCGTATGAGTTTGCTGTCCTCATAGCCGACTTCCTCAAATATTTCGAAAACTTAGGCTTTCTTCACGATTACTTTGGTATTGAAAACGAGACTGGCTATGTTTCGCCAGAGAAGTTCATGGTGAGTCGTTTTGTTTACCTCGGTTCCTCCCGCGCTCTTCCGCTTATTCATTATAAGTTCTGAAGTTCTGTTTCCCAGTAGCACGAACCTGCCTTGAAATCAGTCTGCAACTGTCACTCATATTTCATAGATATACTTTCTCCCTATGAGATTGAAGTATTCGGCAGAAGGTGGGATCTGCTACCTTCCGGCGGCGAGTCGCGCTACACCGAGGGTGCACCGGTGTATGACAGGCGATCATGGATGAGCTGATGAAGCTCACCGAAGCCGCATACTTCACTTATCCCACGAAGGGAATAGTCGTGCCGGAGCTCTACGGACCATATGCCAGCTGGTTCCGCGAAGTCACCAAGCTCGGCGCTTTCGAGAAGGGATACATCCAGGTTGCAGGGACTCATCACTACGGGCACGAGCGTGAATGGGTCAAGGACGGGAGACTATACAAACAAGTGCGCCCTAGCAACACACCATTCTTGTTGGAAGCCCTAAGATCATATGCACCCACCTCTCCTCCTTTCGCGCCTTGCATCGCGCTGCACCAGATATTCACCATTGGCTGCACCAGGTATTTATATACGTTGTACATGTATAAATATAATCTATATACACCCTGTCGCGCCATGCACGGGAATACAACGCGCAAAATAGGGGTACCTACTTAGTAGGCCCTGGAAGACTTCACGACGGAACAAGCATATATAAATGTGTTTATCTATTTATTTACACCTGGTTTTGTGCGTGCGTATTTTCCCACCATTCCTTCGATCGAAGCAGTTTGCTTGCACCGGTCGAAGCAGCTGATAGCAGGAATTCTGAGGGCCGCAACACGTGTGCAGGAGGAGCTTCTCGAGTGGAAGGACTCAATGCCCTTCAGCACTCCAAAGTGGCACACCGAGGTGTGTTTCTGAGCTTCCTTGGCGGCAGCGTTCGTCGGCTATCACATCGATTCGGTTCGTGCGAAGCATGCCGCCCACTAGCGCCTCTCAACAAAGCAGGTGCCTCGCAGGTCCCTGCGCGTTGCTCCTCAGCCAGAGACGCCGGCATTAGTGTCTTTTGACGCTGCGGGAAGTGCTGCAGGTGCACTATGCGCCAATCGAAGACCTGATGGACACCTTTGGTGATACTGCCACCGAGATCGACTGCGTGGAGAACATGGTGATGCAGTTTGCAGACTATTGGGACTTTCACTTCAGCGGCTTTATCTACTGGGCGTACCGCAAGGAGTCGCAGGCGGTTGACAAGAGCACCAAGTATCATTCCATGAACCTCTTCACCGAGGCGTCTCCGCCCGGCAGCTTCCCACTTCTGATGGACGACCACGACGGCAAACAGGCCAAACGTGTGCCTCGTCGCCCTCAACCTATTGCAGAGGCAACGGATCATACGGGAAAAGGGTCATGGAGAGTTTCCACACCTACCTGCGTGGATGACCTTGCAGTCATGATCTTGCGCATGTTGGGTGGCACGAGAGTGGTGATTATGCCTCTAGGCGCTCCTCGTATCTCGCAGTTTGTCTCGCATTTCGCCCGCGGCCTCCATGCTCAGCGCCGGCCGGCGGAAGGTGCGGCGGCCTGCCCTGAGCGGAGAGTGGTGGCGCTGCGCTCACAGATCAGACGACGGTGACACGCGCGGTCCGCAGCGGCGACCAGGTGACGGTCTTTGTGACCAATAATGTTCCCGAAGCTCTCACCGACTACGAGATTGTGCTTGCGAGCGGCGAGCTCCAGTCCTGCACCCACTCCACCTACCTCCCCATCACGATCACTCAGTACTATCTCACGGATGAGATGACAACAATCGAAAAGACACGCGAGGGCACCTCCGTGGAGACCCCCCTCGTGGGCTGGAGGGATGACGTGGCCACACCCACCGCTGCCAACGCATTCACGGTAGTCTCTGCACCCGTTTTCCCACTGAAAGCTATGGAGGCTATATCTTTGTGAGGGGGGTGCCATGAACCAATCAACCACGACCTTGCTGCTGGTGAGTTAGGCGGAGCCACCTCTAAGTGTGTTGGCTGCCTTGCGGGGTGGCCCAGCGTGTTGGCTCCTCGGACTGCCCGACGTTCCTCGCGTGAATACCGAGATGCTACCCTGGACGGCATTTTAGCAGATTCAATCGCTTCCGTACAGAGGACCTGGATTCTCACACGCATTGTCCCCATTTATCTGATATTATTCTCGACTATTAACTGATATCATTCACTCTGGCTTACCACGCATTGTGCGATTTATTCCTGACCATCAACTGTGTGCCACCCCCGGGCTACTGACCCCCATTCTGGGCCGCATCATGAAGGTGACCCTGCCACCCTACACGGTTGCTGCTATCAAGTTTGGAATCGTGGACACTGGAAACCCGACGGTCACCGAGCTCAACTTTACCACCGGGAGTGACGCCTCTGTGTTCGAGAAATCTGCGGACTCCACGGACCCCGCAGCCACTGAGCTCAGCGTGAACGCCAAGAACAACCGAGAGGCGTTTGCATTGCTTAAGTTTGCCACACCGGGCATCCCCAGCACCGTGCTCTCAGCCACCCTGCACGTGCGCGTCGGCGCGATGGATATTGACGAGTTGCTTGTGGATGCGATCGACAGCAACTGGGACGCCGCCACCGTGGACTACGCCTCGACTCCCGCGAGGCCCATGGTGCGACCCATTCTGCCTTTTGTCCGCACCCTTGGCAGCTGCCACGTGTGCTGCCTCTCGGAACTCAGCTTGGCTCCGCCTTCCCCGAGCTCCGCCTCGGAAGCTCCACTCATCTCCGGCCTTCTCGGAGCTCGGCTCGGCATGCTTGGACCTCGACTCTCCTCGGCCCTCTTGGATCTCAAGTCACCTCGGCACGAGTGGAGCTCACCCGCGCTTGACCCTTTTGCTGGTCTTTCTGTCGCCAGGTCCCCGCCTTGCTGGTCTTATTGTGCCGGTGGCGACTCGCTGCTAGGGGCATCGCTCGGCGGTCTGCAGCCCGTCTGCTCCCTCGCTTTAGGCACTCTGCAGCGGAAGCCAGGCGTGAGTGGCCAGCTTACGTACACAGTGGGAGCGTCCCGCCTGCACGCATGACCGAGGTGACTGTGGGGTCTGTGCACTTGGTGCTGCCAGATTGCGCTGTCCACCGGGCAGCTGAATGCTGCCAACGAGTGGGTGGAGTTCGATGTGACGATGGCGTTCACAACACTCCAGGAGGAGCACTCCTTCCTCATCTTCACCCACGACAAGTCCTCCGAGTACTTCTCCCTTCACAGCTTCGACTCACAGGACCCCCCCTACCTCGAGGTGGAGACTCTTGCGGCAGACCCTGTCGCCTACGGCACCTGTAACTACCAGCCTATGGCACCTCCCCCGAGCCCTGCCTGGGACTCCTACTATGCGAACGACGGGTGCCCGGAGGAAGGCGACGACGTCGGCTCGGCAGCCATCTCTCAGCAAGACAATGACTACGGAGGGGTTGCGACCCTGGATGTGGTATGCTGCAGGTGAACTGGCTGTGCCTGCCAACCCGCCCGGCAGCCGCCGACGGCACTCTGGGTCGGAGATGGGGATGCCTGCCGAGGCGAAGCCACGCTGATTAGGGTGGCATCATGGATTGCAGATGTGTGAACGCGATGGACCAAGGGATCAGGACTCGTCGGGTGTTAAGCCAAAACCATGTATGCGGATTACACTTTCCGTACTTGGGATGAAACTTCGTTTTTGTGTTAAATGCAAGTATGTTTTCGGCGCAACAGCGGACGAGGCTTCGCCCCTCTGGTGGAGCTGTGTTCTGTAGGGGTTGTCACATTCGCGGTGGGGGGTCATATGTGGTTTGTGTACGGCGGATCCACATGCGCCGCACCTGGTGACATGCCTTCACTCTTCTGCTATTGGTTCATTGGACTTGTACTGACTGGTCACGGGCGTGTCCTCATACAACTGCACAATAGGGCAGCGGTGTCATCGTACGACTGCACTATAGCGTAGCCATTTCATGGGACAAGCGCACAACAGTACGACCCTGACAACTGTATCATCACGCGTACGGCTGTTTTGGTTCCTCACCAAGCATTCACCCAGGTTTTGCTCGAGGCAGGGCGTGTGGCAAGCAAAAGGCGATGCACGGTGACACGTAAGAGGGCGGCAACCCTAAGGGCATGTTTGTCTCACGTTGCAGCGACGAAAAGGAGAAGTGCCAAGCCAAGGACTCCGAGGGGGTGTGCTTCGGGAGCATGTCATGGGCGGAGGCAGAGACCACCTGCCAGGCCGCAGGCCTCCGCCTGTGCAACGCTCAGGAGATGCAAGCGAACCTGTGCTGTAATGTGGGCTGCTCCGCGAACAGCAAGCTGCTGTGGACGGGACAGACGCTCCGAGAGGTGGTGCCCTTTGCTCTGGCTGCTGGCGTGGGCCGCCGATGTTCCCCCGAGTGATCCGCTCTGTGTGTCTCAGTCCCTCCTCTGCAATGCCGGGGCTCGACTGATTGGTGAGCTGTATGCGCATGCGGCGCCTGCGCTAGGCATGCGTCCTCCAGCAGATGACTCCAGCAGAGGCCAAGCAGCA
>LGRX02012174.1:0-33619 GCA_001247695.2 Cymbomonas tetramitiformis
GGCTTGGCAGTAGGACGCCGAAATGGACATCGGGTGAGTGTCCTTGTGAGGACACTCACTCAGCCAATGCTTTGACCCAACGGCGCGGCACTTCTCGTGCCTGCACGTTGGGACAAAGGTGCCAGACCGCTTGTCAAAAGCCACCTCCGAAGAGGCGGAATGAGCAAGCGGTTGCACTCCAGGTCGGTGGAAGCCGCGCGGAGTGTGTTTCCCATGAGGTGGCTTGGAGCCACCCTTCTTAAGGGAATCCACATCCCGCTGCAACTTGACCAACTGAGAACTGAGCCGCTCGATGGCCGAAGCCAGGCCAGTGTCAGTGGTGCAAGATGCTACGGACATGGGGCGCCCCGCAGGGCGCTTGCCCGAGAGCCGCCCGCAGCGGTACTGCTCGCGCACGCGCGCCTGCAGGGTGAGCAGACTCACAGCCGCACGCTGGTCAGCTCGAGCAAACGAGTCAACCAACGTGGCGTAAGCCGGTCCAGACAGGGCAGAGAGGAATTGCCTTTTAACAGCGTCTTCGGGCAGCGTCTGCAGACGCTGCGCATCCCGACGACAACTGTTAAAAAGACGAATGCCGGAGTCAGGGTCACTGTCATCTGAAATTCTCACGTCAAGCAGCTCAGTCAGAGACTCGAACGGAGTCGAATCATCAGCGAGCATACGCACCACCTCGAGGGTGGCACGTTTGCCGTCAGCAGGAACATCGGCCCCAGAAGCCTCCACCCAATTACGGGCAGGAGACCCTGGCGCAGTCAACAGCAACAGCACAGAATACAACAGCTCATTTGCAGCAGTCATGACAGGGACATTGGCAGCAGACAGCTCAAACAGGGGTGCAAGTGCCTGCGACTGCAGCGTGAAAAGCTGCTGAATCTCGGAAACCAGCTGCGAAAAAATGTCCGAAGCCGACGATTCATTGCCATGAAACTTTGCTGCTTTGTCTCCCAGAACTTTAGTGGCCGCCGTCTTCGCACATTGAACGCATCGAAAGAATCCTTTCGTAATCGCTGAACGAGCGTTGCAGCCGCAGCCGATTCGTCAGCCGAAGCTAAATGCGGCGTTGTAGGGGTAGCCGAATTCAGTGCCCCAACATCATCGAAAATAGTCGCTAATTTACGCGCTCTAGCGCGTGTACGTGGTCTAGGCGTTGTGTCCATCTTTAAAATGACGGGGAGATGGGATTGCGGGCTAGCGGTGCGACAGTAATGAACAATCTCGCAGCGGCCATTTCCTGCAGGAGCCTCAGTAAGCAATAGCACAATCAAGCAGGTCATGAGCCAAGTGGCTAACCGTGGGAGCGACCCACGAAACGCGGAGTGTCCTGCCCGCTGATCAAACGGAACGTAAAATATAACCATACTCAACGACGATACTCTGCCGAACAAATGCCGAAAAACTGATCTCCACCTCAAAAAGAGGCCATACTGCGGAGAGAAAGCTACTGTCTAAGGGGGCGCCCACCCCATCTCTGTGTCAAAACTTAGCCAATCATGGCAACAGCTCGGCGCTGTGCCATCAGAATTACTAGGGAAGTGGTGACGCGCATAACCTGCGAGAACAGGTGTTCCGCTCGGGTAAAACAAACTGGCTAAGCTCCCATAATCAGTCCGGCCGAGTGCTTTTATCATGCATCTCGGAAACCCGGATAATACGAAGTGATGACTGACAGTACAGTACTACTGTACTGTCATCCTAGCTACTAGCGGAGTCACAGTTCCGATCAGAGACGGGTCAGGCTAGGGGCTATCAGAGCCCATAATAATAACCCTGAACCTAAAGTCCAGCATTTTGGCATTCGACTGGATCGGGTCTTCTCTGTTCTGGGACTGGACGATTGGACTGGACTCTGCGTCTGGACTGGACTGGACTGGCACTCGACTGTCACCAGCTCAGCACGCACTCTCGTCTTGCGTCTGACAAGTACTTCAACTTGTACAAGTAGCTTCAACTCATAAGTGAGTCCTCCCTCCCGGTTCCGCCCTTCCCCCGCCTGGAACCCGCCCGGAGAGACCAATTTTTATATTTCACAATAGCCGAACTGCTTCAAGGATCGGAGATCATTATGATGCGGTGAAGTCTATCCTTTAGACCAATATGTAATTAGATTTCAGGACACGATGATATGAATATGTAATTTAATTTCAGGAGGATGGTAATCTTTATTTGCTTAGTGTTCATGATAACAGGATTTGTGATAAGCATCACGTTCTAATTGCATTGCTTCCCCTTGCCCTTGTCGGCAACGACAAGCAAGGTAAACCAAACCTCAATTGTGATGCCTAAGCAAAACCTGTTGTTGTAGTCTCAAAACCGGTTTAATTAGACTTGAAACCTGTTATCATATAGGTTTTGCAATATCAACCTACGAAAAAATTTGGGTGATTTGAAAAAAAATTCGTACCGTGGGCAACCTACCGCCCCGACAGCGGATCTAATTATATTGTCGGTTCGCGGGTGGGGAAGAAAAGCACCGCCCCGCTATCGCCTAGCTCAAAACCCCAACTTGCATCCTTGTTCTACACTCGATTTTGGCGATTTAGGGAAATTTCGTGATTTTTAGACGCGTTTTAGTCGCCGCCGATTTTTTTAATTTTAGATTTAGTCGCCAAAATTTTCAATTAAACAATTGTGTTAAATAATTTCGCATTAGGCTTGTAGTCACCTACATGCATGTACTTTTGTGCACCGTCGGTGCGTATTTTCTATTTTTTATTTTCGTATACCTCTTACCTGAAACCCAACGCATAATCGCATATCAGTCCAGAATTTCGGCATCTAGTCATCGTACAGCACTGCGATGCCCGATGCGATTGTCGATCAATCCACGTGTTCGCCAGATGCGATTGAATAACCAATCATAACCGCGTTTTGATTAAGTATATAGTAAGTTTGCCCAGGTCGGTCCTTTATATATGGAGAAGGGGTTATGGCATATATATTCGATATTAAGGCCAGAAGCGGCCGCGGCCGGCAATGTAATATATCGGGTGGCAATCGCCGGCGCCACGTGAGAGTTCCACAACACCGAGTGCCACCTTGCACTGTGACCCAATCGTTGAAATCGTCTTTGTGCGTCTGAGAACGCCACTACTGTACTGTGTCACCTCTACTGTGACACGCCAGAGCGGACGGCAAGAATCAGTGAAATGCATCGCATGTACTTGTAGACGCATGTCGGTCAGTCCGACTGTCCGAGTCGATGCGATGCGCCTCATACGGCGATTCACCTCCACTCAGACTCTTCAGTCTTCACACAGCCTCGCTTGCTCGAGCGAATGTAAGTAAGAATGCATCTATATATAGATAGCGTACAGGACGAGGAGTGTCTGTCTGCATTACTCTGAGGGGAGGCAGGGGACAACGGGACATAAATTGATGCCGCCTCCAGGAAGTACACATCGCAGCATCGCGGCACGATGCTCTAAACCCGTCACAATGCAATCGACGATGTCAAATCGAAATGTTTTCTGGAATTCAGATTGGCCGAATCGTGCGGCCCCCAAAAGGCGCGGACTGCATCGCATCTTCAAATGTCTGTTTTGGACATACAAACGAGGGAAGCTCACTGGCTATTGCTTCTCAAAGGGAATTCATTCGCTGGGGCGATTCGCAAGCGAATGCGCTACCGAGACGACACGTGAAAGGTTTATCTTGTGCTGAAATTTACAATGATTCCCCCGAGATGAACTGTTTTTCCCTTTTTCCAAGTGCGTCGTCTTTTATGACATCAATGACCACACACAGCACGTATCATATGATGTGTACAAAGCGTTTCTAAGATTATATATCAAGTTCTCCAAATTGTTCTTACGTGAAATTCTTACGCCTTTCCCGCTTGACCCCCGAAAATGCGGGTATTCGACTTTTCGCTCCTCCAGACCGTGTTTGCTTCAGCTTCTGTAAGCTGAACGTACGGAAACTATGCGATACTGCGACGACCACAAGCCTACGAATCTCTGAATCGATAAATCAATGACAGTTCTCGCTTTCAATGAGGAGAGGCGTGCCTCGCCAGCCTTTAGGTACTCGATTTCCAGCATAGATCACAACCTTACTGCCGTTTACGCCTTTGAAATCACGCAATATCTCCCGGGTTCGCTGAGTGCCACGGTCGGAGCGTACTTCAGAATCCGGATCTTCTTCTTGTCATACACAGCCGACTGCGAACCCTAGAGTTTTACTTACTTTCGTCGAATTGATTCTATAGATGGCGTCGTCGCTCTCATTCGCGGTCTGAGAAAAGTGTAGTTGCACTTGTAACTATGGTCACAGTTGCACTGAATAGTGCACCTTTGAGCTAGTCCTTGCCCGCGGCTGATTATTTAGTTTGTCTTTAGCGCAAGTCGTGGCAGTCTTTACACGACATGCTCTCTCCACTGCTTGTTAAAAGGCTGCTGAAAGCTTGAATTGAGAGGAACGTTAGCCATGCTCGCGGAAAATGCCCTCAAGCATATCCTACCTTTGATATTGCAATCTATGCAAGTGCACGGCCTGATTTACCCGACAGGTGTTCGCATCGGTCGTTAATTCATATCACACCCCGCTGTCGAAGCTGGAGCCAACAGTAATATTCGCTCACAGGCAATTGTTGGACACAATCACACGATAATAAGCTCGGGTAGTGAGTCTCGAGCGATTTTTCCGGCACACGGGTCTGCGTGGCGCGTCGCTCGGCGCCGCTTGGCCCTTCTGAAGTGCAGCGCCTGTCGTTTCAGGGGTCTTCGCGCTGTACACGGGAGCGTCAAGTGTGCCATACCACCGCACGGAATTACCCACTCAGGACAAGTGAAGCTGCCAAGTTCGACTGTGGGCAAGCCTGCTGCGTGAGTCCCAGCGAGCTCATTTCTTTGACCTTCCCCCTTTCTCTCTTCGGAATCCTCAGTTGCATGCGTATGCAAGCGTCGAGGCAGGAACTTTTGCTGCAGCGCTCAATGGAGGTTTCGTTGACACTGATAGCTACTGCAAACTGTTGCAACAGGGCCGATGCTGATATCTTGCGGTTACACATGAGCTCGCCCTTCGGACCTGTCTGTTTGGCGGCCCCTTTGCAGTTCGGAGTCTCCAGGTGCGCGGTGCTTGGTGCCGGAAACACCGCCGGCGTTCCTCTGCTGTTTGCCCTGGGATGCTCGACCACGGTTCTTTACCTGGTTGGACGCCAAACATCAAAGTGGATGTTTGGCGTCCGAAGTGCGCTTGCAACTAAACACACGATCTCAAACAATGGCGGCGCTTGCGCTGGGAGCCGTTTTGACGTCTCGTTGTGTCCTTCTGCAGCGCGATGGGGGCCTTGGACGTACGCTTAAATCTGGTTCAGCTTATGGTGGGCACCGCTGCGCCTGTACGTGGAACGCGGAAAGATAGTCTCTTATTGCCAGGTATCTCCCTCCCGGCTCCCCGGTTGAGATCCTATAATCGTCTCTCGAAAGAGAAAGGAAGCAACCTCCGCTTCCCACCCTTGCCTCCGAAATTGCCCCTTGCAAGCGTGTGCTCATTCCAGTCGACGCCCCTCTTCTGCGTCCTGCGACTCTTCCGTGGATCCTCCGCGGGCTGTTATTTCGTCTTTCCTCATTTTCGGCCTGCCCTGTGCAGGCAGCAGAAACCGTGGCGCCGCATATGCCAAGTTCATGGAGACGACTGCGACACTGCTGATGGCGCAGGTGACGCCGCCTTTTTGTTCTGCCCCGCGACTCCTGCGGAAGTAAGGCTGACTAATTTCCGTTGTTGAAGGTTGGGCAGCCGACGCTGTTCAGCGAGTTGCGGTTGCGCGCATTGTCGCAGTCAGGATTCACTTCTGTGTATGTGTGTGGTTCTCGTAGCAGAGCAGAGCACCTCGCACAAATCATACCCCCCTGCCGTCGCATCCCCTAACTGTTGTCGTCACCTGCTGCACCGACTTGCAGGTTGCAGCGCCTCGGACAACGGCGCGGACCATGCATCTGTTATTCGCTTTGGGGATGGTGACCAGTCTCGGGCAGGCTTTGGCCGGCACCTTGGAGAATCACATCGAAGCGCCTGGGCGCTCACACCAGAGACTGGCGTCCCGGCTCCGTACGTGGTGCTGCAGAGGGTCGGGCAAAAGGAAGGCACGCGTGGCACGGCTGAGGGTTCCAGAGTGCCTCCGGCGATTCTTGGCACCGGCATCTACACTTAGTCTCGCCGGCCCCGCCATGCGCAGGTGCAGCCTGGCTCAGTTGCACCGATGACTTTCACAGGTTTTTTTCGAGACTTAGAAAGCATAGTTGCAGAAGTCGAGTTTGCGTGCTTGATCTAGTTTTGCAAGTCACATCATGTGCAACGCACGCTGTTTAGAGCTTGCGCGTTCTGCTCAGATATGAGAACTTTTGTGTACTTTTGTGTACGCCGGCAAGAGTTCTGCTGTGGTCATGCAAGTACACGCGGGGATTTATGCGGCCGAGTCGAGGTTTAGAGTGCAGCAGGGGTGCAAGCAGGTGTGAGGTTTTGTGCGGTCAGGGAGAAAAATTTGGTGAAATATTGAGCGCAGCGTGGGTGAAAGCAGTTTTGGGGTTGTGTGCGGCCGGTTCGAAGTATCGAGAGCAGCAGGGTTGCAAGACGATGTGGGGTTGTGTGCCGCCGGATCAGGGTTTTGAGCAGCGGGGTTGCAAACGGCTGTCATCGTGTGTGCGCAGTGCATTGTTTATCGAGAAGTGTGCAGTTTGGGTTATTGTGCGACCTAGGTCTAGTTCTTCAGAACGCGGGGTGCTTGCAGGGTTGTGTGCGCGTTTTCTGGGTTTTGACTTCCGCGGTGGTTCAAGCAGGCCTTTTGCTGTTGATCAAATATTCGAAAGGCCTGTTGGTTGCTGTTTAACTATTCTCATAGCCTTCGAATCTTTATAGTCGACTCTAAAGGTGACCAGGGAGTCGGCTGGAGTGGCATGCAGGTTACTCCCGAGGGAACACCACCTGGTGGAGTGCTTAGGGGCGCTGGTGGCAGCTTTTGTGGGATATGCCAAGACTTCCGTGCGACAGCCGCCTCCCCCTACCTTGTGCTATCACCCTCTCGGGATACGTTTGCTTCCTTTCGACAGAAGTTGTTGATGCTCTGCTCTCTCTCTCTCTCTCTGCAGACCAACTGCGTACTAAACTAAATACCGCCGTGCAGGCGTGCACACATTCCATCCGGTTGATTCATATCAAGTGGATCAACTTATAGGCGCAAGCGCTTTCCCTCAGAGTGCCTTCTCGGATATGTTTTCTGCCTATGCTGTCGGTCCCGGTACAATGCCGACGGTTGAATAGACGTTGAGGGATGTGCTGGGGATGGGGACGTTATCGGCAGCGGGCAGCTGCACTCGGACAGATTCCCACTGGTGCGGAAGGCGAGAAGATCTGGTGCTTCCCCAGACAATAAGCTCACAATCTTTTAATGTGGATGAACGATCTTAAGCCGTCGCATATCCACTAAAACTCACCAATAACTCGCGGGCATCACCTTCACCCTTCACCCTTTATTGCCGTGGGGTTTTGGCTGCGCATGACTACAGGAGCTGTGTCTGCAGTGGGCAAAGGCAGGTGTCTCCTCGAGTGAAAGGACATCATATCCGATCCTCTTGAGGGGTCAGGGGCTGATTGCTATGGGTAAGAGGTGTGGGCATTATTCACCCAGGCGAAGGAAGCACCAACAGACTGCGCGCCGGCTCTGCCATCTGCTGCGCGAGTACGAGGTATTGCTGCCCCGCGAATTCGCAGAACCTCCGATTCCTGCACGAATGCCTTCTGGGAAAGCCGATGCGCTGAGGTCACTGGTGCTGCGCGGCTCCGGCTGCTGTGTGAGCTTACAGAGGCGCGAGGGCGGCGCTCACTGTGCGCTTCTGCCTGGCTGTGATCACCGAGGGGAGGAGCGGATGCGGGTGGGGGTTCGCAGCCCGGGGAGGCTCCGCTGGCGCCTGTGCTAAAAGTGCTCGACCGGCTGCTCATTAGCGCGGCTTCGCTTGGCAGTCCCTGCCACCCAAGCCTCCTGAGCGATGCCATGGGCCTCCCGCCGAACGAACGCATGGCCGCCGCGGTGTGGGGCACGTTAGCCCCTGCCACTCGCCCGCAGCCGGGCCCTCCCACCACCACCGTTACCTCCGTCCCCGCCCATGCCCATGCTTGGGGAACACTTTCCACCACCCCATCCCCCGCTTCCGCCTCCGTTTCTCCCGCTGATCACCCAGTTCCCAGCTCTGCAAGCCCTCCAACAACCACTGCCTTAGCCCTTCAGAACACCCACCCTCCACCGCATCTGTCATCAGGCGCAGCCACTCCAGCGATGCTAGTCACGGCGTCACAGGTATGCTCCGACGCGACGCGCCTCCGCGTCCTATGCGCGCGAGCCTTGCTGCAAGCGAGATGCCGCCGCCGGGCCTGCCTGGCAATGAGCAGGAAGCCGCTTCCAGCGTCCTCCTGGCTGTGCGTGCAGCGCCAGTGCCGCAGAAGTGCCTGCGTGCGTTTCTCACCTGGCTGGTGCAGCTGTCCTCTTCGTTCGCTCTTTTGGAATGAAGTCTTTTGACTCGATTCTGAATGATTTTGGTCCTTCCAAGCAATCGCCAACCGTGTTTCTCTTGGCTTGGGCCTCCTCTGTGCGTTTGGTCGTTCCATAGCTCCACCTCGTATGATGCCACGTACCAGCGTACCATAACTAATTAGGGCACACTGTTTTCATCTGGAGATATGTTAGTGTGGCGTCTGAATGTACATTTAATTTCCTTGATCGAATAATGCAACCTTTCCAGGTTGTGTGGCTTTCAACGGAGGGAGCCTAGCCCTCTACTCCCTTGATGCATCACACTCTTACCACGTATGCACAGAAAAAACGTGCAGCTCTGCCTGGATCGGTTTTGGCCACGAAAATTTCAGAAAAAGTTCAGACAAGTTTAATGTGGCTCCGCATCGGACACTCATTCACCGGTCAGCATCCTGGTAGATCGCCCGTTTAGCTCGCCACGCGCGTTAGCTCCTGTGACACAAACCTTTGAGAGGATCGGGATGAGGGTGCGCTGGGACAGGGCAAGGAGGAGCGGTTGGAGTCGGGCATGATGTGGCTCACAATCAGAGCAGCGTATATTGCCATGGTGTTCTTGCCCATGTTTTTGATGGCTGGCATATATATGAGCCTCTCGATGTGCCTTCCGGGTGTGCCTCTCACACCTCACTTTTCCTCGCGTCAGCGAATCGTTCAGGGTAGCATCCGGAATTGGGGGTCCACGCTCGCTGCATCTCGCCGAGCAAGCCGCGGCGGCCCATGTGTTTCGAGTGCTAAGAGGGACCGCTTGCGCGGTCTTCTCAAAGGAGATCCGAGGTCCTTCAAGATGACTGGCTCCCAGAGGGTGACAGCGCAGTATTGATGTGGGTGTGTGTTGGGAGAGGGTGTCACGGGTACAGGGATGGCACTCACGCTGCGGTTTCGGCGGTGGATGTGGTATGTTCTGAGGTGGTGCGCCGGGATGTGCGGCGCGGCGTTCATCAAGGTGCGCGTGCATCCGGCGTGCACCCGACCAGCGCCCCACCTTCAGAAGATGGCTCGCCCCCTTGCAGCTCTCCAGCATGCCGCCATGCTGTATCCAGCGCCCGGCCCTCGCTTGTCTCCGGAGCTCTGCGCACAGCCTTGGCCCCTTTACATCCGCACTTGACCCTAACGGCCGGCACGGCCGCTGTTCGATCGTTACCGCTTGCTCCGCTGTATGCAGTACATCGACCCTTGCTTGGCTGCCACAGCTCTGGCATGCTCCCATCGCCCTTTGCCGCCCTTTGCCTTCCGTTGGTGTTTGAACCGTGTTCTGCATTTGCCGGCTGTATTCGCCGGCTGCATTCGCTGGCTGGATTTGCCGGCTGCATTCGCCGGCTGGATATTTGCGGAGCAAGGGCTTAGGTAGTGCTGGGGGGAAACTTGGGCGCAGTGGGGTCAGTGGGCGTCCACACGTGAGGACATGTTCCCGGCTGACTTCTGCCAAGTGCTCTCACACCTCCACGACAAGGCGCCACATGTGCGTTGCCACCGCATCTTGAGCTCTCTCGTGTGTGCCTGACACGCCCTGCTACCATACGTACGCCTCCGTCTTCAGCGTGATTTCATCATCTCCCAGATAGGAGTTGCCCTGTCATCACTCGGGCACGGTCATCCTGACCATTCTGGAGCCTTCCTTATAATATCGGGATTCCCCTGCCACTCCCAGCTCACTGACCTGGCTCATAGCACCTGGTTCAACCAGCGTCACCTGTCATATCAGTCCCAAGCACGCGCCATCCTCGCCCCGAGCACCCATCGCATTCGTCTTAAGTGATCCTAGGCCGCCATATTATTCTGCTGGTAGCTTTCCCTTGCTGCCACGTCATACCAGTTGCACTTGATCCGAAGGCCTCTTCCGCCTCATCTGAGACGTGGCGCCGTCTACTCTAACCCGTGCCGGGAGGATGCTGAGCTCCTTTGAGCCTGCCGTGCTGTGCGCCGCTTCCCACGGATCTCCACGCGCTGTTAACCCCGTGAAGCTGGCCGACCCCGTGAAGCTGGCGGGCGGGCGCCTTGTGGCGGGTGGTGGTGGTGGTGCGGTGGTGTCGGAATGGCAGCACTCGCTGAGGTACAGCAAGCGCGCAGTGAGGGACGCCTTCGGCTGCCACGTGGAGGAACTGTTTTCTGAGTTCAGCTCTAAGGTGCACGATCCCCTCCCTGCTGCTTTGCGCCAGGCACCGCTCACTAGTTGCTCATTTCCTGGAGCACCTGCGGAAGTAAAATGCCCGTCTCTGCGCCTGTTGAGATGTTGATGGGGAAGGCGTGTGCGTGGGTGGGAATTGATTGGTTGCAAGGGGGGCTGCGGCAGGCGGTGGCGTCCGGATCCATTGCACAGGTTCATCTCGCTGTGCTGCGGCCACACATCGCTGCTTCGTTGAGAATCGGTGATCCCTCTCCCTTGCCATGCGCCCGGGTTCCTACCCCCCCGCCATTTCCTAAGATGGCGGCCGTACTGGAGCAGATCAGCGCGTAGGGGAGGTGGCAGAGCGCTAAAGGTGGTGTCCAATTCCGTTCATCAGCCGCGGCGCTCCTTGCGATGCTGCCACATCAGCCGCGGCGGCGCTCCTTGCGATGCCGCCACGTCAGCGGCGGCGCTCCTTGCGATGCCGCCACGTCAGCCGCGGCGCTCCTTGCGATGCCGCCACGTCAGCCTCGACGCTCCTTGCGATGCCGCCACGTCAGCCGCGGCGCTCCTTGCGATGCCGCCACGTCAGCCGCGGCGCTCCTTGCGATGCCGCCACGTCAGCCGCGGCGCTCCTTGCGATGCCGCCACGTCAGCCGCGGCGCTCCTTGCGATGCCGCCACGGACGTGCACCGCAGACGAAGTGTTCCGGATGAGGGTGGGCGAAAGCCTGGAGGGGAAGACCGCTGCGAGGAGTGGATGCAGGCGCCTCGCAGTGGCGGCGTGGCCACCAGCACTGGCTAGACGGCATAGTCGGCCAGGCATAGTTCACCCACAGGCTTCTGCGGGGGCCGCGCATAGTTCACCCACAGGCTTCTACGGGGGCCGCGCATAGTACCAGACCCGAGCACATGCGTTCACAAAACTCCCACACACGCGTCCAGTCTTGGCCGTTGCGATCCGTTCATTGACAATGAATCCATATATGAATGCTGACGAGGCTTGTACACCATTGCGCACCGTGGATGCCTTGCGCCCGAGTTCCGGCAGCCAAGTGACTCGGGACGAGGGCCTGGGCCGAGGGAGCTGCGAGTGACGGCGGCGGCGCGCAGTCCGCACGAGGGCGCATCTGGAGCCAGAAACCTGTCCGCGGCAGAGGACGCTTTGTGCCTGTTTGAGCTGCAGCTGGAGCAGCATCTCAAAGCCCGGGCTGACGGCGCGGGTGGGGAGAGATGCGGGATGCGCAGAGGACGAGAAGGACACGCATGTGGCAGTCAAGGTGCGCGCTACTGCGGCGGGCTCTTTGCCTTGAGGGCGCGCAGCGGCGGCGCCTTTCTGGGGGGTAATGGATCATTGAATTTCTTTCCTGGCCCCGTCGCTGAGCCCCGGACAAGGCGGCGCGTGTCAACTCTCGGCTCAGCACTCTGCATATGCCACGTCAGGGTCCCTGGCAGCGTGCTGATCTGGTGGCATGCGCGCCATTGCGCAGTGACCTGAGGAAGCCGGGGCTGTTTTGAACATGCATGCTTCGTCACGAGCGCCACGCGTGATTGGTTGCCTCGACAACACCGCGGTCATCAACAGCAGGGTGCCCTAAGGGCAACGTGGGAGAGCTTGTGGGGGCGCAGATCCGGCACCCGCGTGTGGCGGAGATGATCCACCAGGACTTCCAGATCCTAGGCTGGTTGGCCAGCTTCACGGACCGCTTTCAGTCGCTGAAGTTCCTCAACCTGAAGGCCACGCTGGAGCAGTTCTCCCACACCATGACCTCGCAGGCGGACCTCCGCACGGAGACTGAGAACATTATGCAGATTTCCCGCAATTTTGCTGGTGGGGGCCTCTCCTCGCCCAGGCGTTACTTCATCCGCATCCAGCTCCTAGCTAACCTGCGCCCGAGCAGCCGCCCATCTTCTGATTTCCTATGGGCTAGAACCCGCCATTGCTCGCCAGTTGCATGTTTTGTAACAGAAATCAATGCCCTAGGGTTTGCACTTAGGCAAAAGGGATGACTCAGCTACTTCCCTCCACTCGCCCGAGGGGTACTTCTCCTTTCATTTCCCTCCACTCGCCTGAGGGGGACTTCTCCTTTCACTTTCCTCCTCGCGCTCGAGTGGGACATGTCCTTTCATTTTTGTGATCGGACAGAACCGTGTTCTGCGCTTGGTTCCTGGGGCATGCGAGCATCCGGTTGGAGGTCTATGGGCTCGCTGTACACAACGTTGCTGGACCACAGCAGCTCCCTTCCCTCCCGGCACATACCTGGGCGAGCTGCAATGATTCCTCGCAGGCCAAGCCAGCGCCCGTGCTCGAAGAGGAGCGCTGGATAGCCGAGTCTCGCGGCCGGCTTCCTTCTTCCCCGGCACATTCTCGCGGGTGGCAGCTTCACAGCGAGATGACTACACCTGCCATGACCGGCTGCAACAGGGGGCATCATGGGGGCCGGAAGCTTGATGTGTTGAATCTCTGGTGGCGGGCCGCGCAGGGCTGGCGTCGCGGATCGTCATCCCCAAGGTGCTGCCGAGCCTAAGCTCACAGACGGTGCTGGTCGAGACCTTCGAGTCGGGAGTGCCCGTGTCCGACTTCCTACGGAAGCCAATAGCTGGATGGGGTGCCCAAATCGTGGCACTTGGAGTAGACACGTACCTCAAAATGTTGCTGCAGGTACCGCCAGCTGCCCCCTGCCCTGCCCTCTGCACGTGCCTCGAGCGCCTTCGCCGCGAAGAATGCCCCGGCCATTCCTGTCACTCCAAACCCATGTCCGCGTTGCGCATGTCCTCCTTCCTCCTCGTTGCCAAGGCGCCTCTTTGCACATCTGGCCGGTGACCCGCTTCGTCCCTCTCTACCTGCCCGAGGGAGCGCGGCAGTGTCTCCGCATCACCACTGTGTCCATACACGCTCAGCCTTCACTCACCCAGTGATCTTCGCCCATCCGTGATGTGAAGCTGAGGGGGAGGGTTAGGGAATTGGTGGCGCCCTCTGGGACGGGCAGGCTGCAGAGGGGGGCTGAGGGAAACGGCAGGGGCACGAGTGGCGAGCATTGAGGAGGTGAGGCTGAGCACTGGGTGGACGAGTGATGGGGGATGCTTGCAGGACAACTTTGTGCACACCGACCTTCACCCGGGTAACCTGCTCGTGCGCCCGACGCCGAGGCCCTCCCGGCTTGGACCTGCGCCGCCATCGGGCGCCTCCGTGGTTCAGGCGCAGTCCAGGCAGGGGGAGGCCATGCCCGCGCAACGTAGGCAGGGCGAGGTGGAGACCATTCAGGTGGTGCTGCTGGATTTCGGACTCGTGGAGACTGTCAGCGAGCGCGTGCGGCGCCACTTCTTGTCATTTCTCTTCCTCATCGGCTCCGGAGATGCCGCCGGAGCCACCAGGCATCTGCTGCAATGGGGGGAGAAGCAGACCTGCCCTGACCCGAAGGTAATGCCTCAAATTCCGTCTGGCCGCGCCCCCTCGATCTCTTGCCATGGGGCCCGCCCAATGGCTCGATCTCTATCGGATGTGGCACCCTTCCGAGGGCACTGGGCGTCGTGTTTGGCGCGGTGTCCTAAGCTTGTTAGCAAAGCATCGCACGGTGAAACCTGTGTCCGCGTCCATCGGGAGGTGCACAGAGCGCTGCGCATGCCATGTGCTGCGTGCGCCTCATTCCCCATCCCTCGCGGCACTCGGCTCTGTGCGGCCGCGGAGTTTTACTGATTGTTCTGTTACTGGGCGAGGGTCATGGCCGTGCATAAGGAGCGACTTAATGAAAGTTGGCCTGCACCTCTACAGGGCCGAGATATTTTTCCCCTGTTCCCTTTTCCTTCGGAAGGGAAAATTTTGAAGTGGCCAGCTGGCACATTGCTGTGGCTATTCAGGAGCCGGACATATGAGTCCCGAAGGTCGGCAGACGGCACCTAGAACTCTTGGTTATGCCACGTGTAACCGCAGTGGCCCGGGAAGTATCCCTGTATGATCAGCACCCACCTGCTGATTGAGGCCAGGCAGTGACTCACAAGTCGGCAGATTTGGTACGCGCGTGTTGCCATGCTCGAAGCACGCGCGTCATCTAAGCTAAGGCGCGTCATCCAAGCTAAGGTGTGCGTGGGGGGATGGTGAGGGCTTCGGCGAGGCAGGCGTTGGAGAGGGACATGAAGGAACTTTTTGCCAGGGAGTGCTCGCTAAAGGTGGGCTGCCTTGCACTTATCCTCGCGCGCTCCCCTGTTTCCACGTGGGCGTGGCATGCCATGATATGAGGTGGCCTGGGTGCGCGAAGTCTTCTTTTCAAGTGAATGGCTGCTTTGGTCTCTATTTGCCTCAGACCACACGCAACTCCCATTGGCCCACGAGTTGCTTCCGCTTCGCGCCTTTGCTCCATGTGCAGGTCACGTTCTGTCCACCATTCCTTCGACGGTGCGCTGTGACCTTGAGCGCTTGATGGCGCGAACCAGAAGGTAGGGAGAGCCAGGCTGCAGAAAGTGTTGGGAAATAGCGTTCCCATCGTGAAGGAGAGTGGGCATGGGCGGGTGGCAGGAGCGACCCATTGATCTGGACGTGGTGATGAAGACCGTGCTCAAGCTCGCTCGCAAGCACGAGGTGAGTCGGAATGCTCAGTCACTGGCAGCCCAAAGCGCGCGCTGATGTGCCTCAAAGATGCCGGTAAGTTGGAAGCGGCGGCGCCACATGGCCCACCGTCTGCGCGTGATGCAGCAAGAGCGGGGTGCGGTGAGCAGATCATGTGGAGTGCGCCCTTAGCGCTCCACGCACCCGGAGATTAAGCAACGGATTGAATGGGGGATGCCTGTGGGGACGGAGGGGAAATGCGGGGTGATGCGAGCAGGTAAAGGTGGACAGCTCGTACGCTGCTCTGGTGGTAGGGGTGTGCGTGCTGGTGGGAATGGCGTCGGCTACCGATCCAAACATGTGCCTGATGGAGGTGCTTCTATTTTCCCTTTTTCAGCTCTGGATGTTCTGCATTTCAAGCATATGAGACAAAGGGTTTGGTTGTATGTTTGTGGGATGTGGAGGGAAAGGCTGTGAGATACTTAGAGGGTTGACAGGGTTCGCAAACATCAGGAGTGGAATGAGGAGGTGGGAAAGGAATCTTAGTGAGGTCCTGGTGTGAACTCCGGGTAGAACTGTAAAGCAGCAAACTGTATGGTGGGTGGAAAAAAGAAGGCAATCGTGTGTTGCACTATCAGTAATTGAGATCAAGATCAGTAATTGAGATCAAGATCAGTTATAGAGATTGCAAGTGTGAGTGCTTATCCTTGGGCCGACTCCTTTGGCACCCCTTAGCCACTAAAGACCGGCTGCACTATGTACCCACGCCGGGGATCAAAGGATTCAGCACACACTTCGGGACACTTATCTGGATTCTCCGGAGCTTACTAGTGAAGAATGGGATCCCCTAAGCCTCACTGAGCCACCCAAGCCCCTCTGCATCCGCACCGCCAGCGCACTGCTGCCTTTTGCCTGAAGCCGGCTCATCCCTGCCCCCCGAGCTGCAAGTGTGTGATTGTCAGTGTGCACAACCGCATACTGCTGTGTGGTAAGGTGCTGACAGCCTTGATGTGCTGTGTTTACCAGGCGGCAGTGCCGTGTTTTTTGGCGTACAGCATGACCGGACGTGTCATTGGCCGCCTATATGGATGAATGAATGGCAAGCTGTGCCCTGCCAGTTAGTATCCCCGCACTTTTGGTATGCATGTTAATCAACAGGGGCAGTGAATAAATGTGGGATCCTGCTCATTTATAGATGGCATCAGAAGAAACTTTCAACCAGGCATATGTGATATTTGTATATATCTAATGTATATCGTGTGCCCATCAAATGTGCCGTATGGCGTGTATAGCAGTGCTCAGACTTTCTTTGGCTAGGTCCAGGTCTCACCGGGCAGACACGGCTAATGGTGTGTGCAAATCTCTCACTTCTGAAACGAATTGAGTTTGAATCACGTGAATTTGTGCATGTTGCATGGCATGAGTGATTAGACACCAAGCAGGCTTTGTTTGTGATCCACTTAATGTGATGGTCGACTCCTCACGTGAATTAGGCTTACTCCCTGCCACCCTGGCTTACCACGACGAACTCAACGTGTGTACCAAACACAGAGGCATCCGATAGATGACTCCTAACATTTCTAAATTTGTACGTGTGGCTTATCCGTGGACCGATTCCTGCGGCATCACATAACCATAAAATATGGACTATGTAACGTCACCAGGGATCAAAGGATTTAGCACACACTTCAGGACACTTATCCGGATTCTCTGGAGCTAGCTAGTGAAGAATGAGACCCCCTAAGCCTTGCTTAGCCACCTGAGCCCTGTTGCAACTGCAAGGCCGCCGCGCTGCTGTCATGTCTGCGGGCATGGGTGTGTGTGTGTATGTGCCCAATGCATGTTCGCTCTTTGAATATGGCCAGATACCGCACCGCACCGCAGATGAGAATGCGCACTACCTGTCGCAGTGCTCATTACATTGGACGACAGTTTACCCAAAACACTGCATTCAGAAAGCAGAAATGATAAAAAAGCTTCACCATCGGATCGGACTTTTAGTATCACGATACCTTGTATTTTGATACTGGTGAAATAAACATTAAGGCGAAAAAAGGGTGAAGCACGTGATTTCCCTTTGTATTTTCGATTCAAGGGAAATTACATTACATACTTTAGTCACTCAGCAGCAAATGCAGCAACGCCCGATCCGAAATTGCCATCGTACAATAAATAATCTTGACGCTATCTTTTATCATGTAAAAAAGGTAATTCAATAGGTCATCGGGTGGCATCTTGAGCATCTCGTCCCACGTCACCAGTGGCACAATAAGTGATACCATGCAAGAGTGCAACATGATCGTATGATACGCTAAATATGAAACTGGGTTCACCCGATACATACGTCAAATAAAGTCGTCGATGCCGATGAATATCGGAGGGTGCGGACAAATTGGTGATGGGCGCGGACATCCAATTGTGCGTCGTATATTCATTGGTGTGGAAGTGGGAAAGTGGGAGATTCATCGACCGGCACCCGCTGTTCAACACCCGTCGCTCATCCAACGCTCAGCAGATTCAAAGCATGACGAGGTATCGTTACCGTTATCATATGTCCTCAAAGTTCTTGTGATATCGTCGACGTCGTGATCCTCTCCACCACGTCCGCTAGTTAGTGACGTTTTGTGGCGTCTATCCATACACGCTTCATATTATGACCGACGCATACACATACATTCGTCCGCCAGCCCACGACAATACAACTGTCAACCACAATCTCCGCATAATAAACTCGTATTAAAGGCTGCCGCTGGAACGGAACCCCTCCGCGCCTCCGGAGAAGAGTTGTGAGAACGCGGCATCCGGGTTTTAGAAAACCTAAGTTTTGTGACAAGGGGTAAGTTTCGGGGGTCTGGGGTCGGTTTTGTGGCCAAGCGTATGTTTTAAGGGACTGGGTCTAATTTTGTGTCCAGGGGTCTGTTTTTGAGGGGTATGTTTGTTGCCCAGGGGTCGGTTTTGGGGGTCTGGGGTATGTTTTGTGGCGAGGAGTATGTTTTGGGGGGTTGGGGTATGTTTCGTGAGATACATACTACAACAGTATATCCGAGTGGGCAACAAGCAGATTGACTCGGTATCGCAACATATTGTAGAAGTAAATATGCGAGATACTCTCAACGTCTGAGGATGTTCACCCTAAGTCCAACCTAAACCTCGAACCGGGTAAGTGACCGGTTGTGACGCATGTCACCATGGTCTAGGACAGACTAAGAGTCTAACTGAGGCCACCACCGGGACTCCTGGGAGGGCTACCGCTCAGATATCATCATTGCGTTGTGGCAAAGGGCCCGTTTTGGATGTCCGGGGTATGTTTTGTGGCCATGGGCATGTTTTGGGGGTCTGCATGCGGTCGTTCGGTCTAAAGTTCTACTTGGGCCCCCGCACGCTCCGCACGCTCCGCACGTTCCGCACTTAAGCCCACCCTCCATCCCTCGCCCTTTGCTTTTCCCGTATCCATTTTCCCGTCCCACCCTTTCCCCGGTTTTCTCTTTTCCCCGTTCCCTTTTCCCATCCATCCCGTTTTCATAGGAGAAAAAAAACTTTCGGCTCGAGGGAAAAGGTGCCGAGACCCGGGTTTCGAGACCGAGACCTCATTCGTGTCACTAGTCGTGCGCTCTATCCACTCATGTTAGGGTCTAAAATCGGTGCGGGGATTTTCACTGTATGAGCCAGGTCAAATCATATATCGTCTTGGGGCGAAAATGCTCCACGATGGGATTTGAATCAGTGACGTTCGCTTCTCTAGTGCGACGCTCTAACCAACTGAGCTACGCGAAGCTATTGATACTATCTTCGCGCATTTCAGTGGTACTCGTACAGCTCAGACGATTGCAGATCGAAGATGAATCGTGACATCCACGATGGCGTACCAACATCGCGACTGCGGGCGTCTGTCATCCTTCGATCCGTAACATGCCTCCCTTCTGAGAAACAATCGTCACCTGACGATTCGATGTCATCGCATTCGTCTCGATTAACATTTCAGGGTCCCAACTTCAGATGATTGTGATGACGTGGTAGCTTACGATGAAGCTGAATAGCAGTTTTTGGGATGCAGCCCATCGCACCGAAGGTGCATCGCAGTTCTTGGGATTCAGCCCGAATCCACGTCATCAGCGCGGGTCATATCGTGCCAACGCGCCATTACACCCGAAGCGGTTCTGAACCGTCGCTTCGATACCAATGTTAGGGTCTGAAATCGGTGCGGGGATTTTCACTGTACGATCCGGGTCAAATCATATATCGTCGCGGGGCGAAAATTCTCCACAACGGGATCATTCAAAGAGCGTGCCACCTTGCCAGCTGTGTGATACGCTTTCGTATAAGTAGTAACTCACGGCTTCGTCTCATACCGCGTCATCGAAGCTGCGCTGCAGAGTCATACCCATTTTAGCACCCTGCTTCTTAGCTTGGTGATTTATTGCTCTATGTCGCTGCTCTAACTATGCCACCAGTTCGGATTCTCACATTCTGCCCATTGTATAATGAGACCCCCAAGCATTCGTAAGACAGGGTAAGATTTTCAGCATTATTTCTCACAATTTTGCTGGAAACCAAGCTTAGCATTACGTCATTTTCTGTGGAAAATTCTGACGCATTCGTAACACACTTTGGACATCAGTTCCATTTTGCAGTCTCGATCATTTCGGCATGTTCATACTAAAGTCATGTGCTTTCATGTTCATTACACAGCCGCCAAAAATGTACAATTCTTCGTCAGCAAGATTCCTTTCTAGCACTGCAATAAAGGTAAAATTATCATGTATCAATTATTAGCGTTGAGTACTTGTTGTTGTCTGTTTATATTCAAAAATACAACCAGCCATCTCCACACCGCATCTCGCTGAGCATTCCGATTATCTATTTTCAGAGAGGGCGGAAGGAGACACTTAAAGGAGATACGTCATGAAAAATAGAAACATGTCATACTATAGCATAATTCAGACCTGAGGTTAGCATATGATAGCTGCCACACTTCCATATCTGACTCGGTGACAAGGTATTTGAACATACATCATTGATAAGTTTCACGGCACGAGATTCGTCGATTTCAGCCAGCCATGATCTGAGCATCTCATTAGTAGACAAGAATTAAGGCAATGAAAGTAAACTTGTCGCTTTCCCATATGTCCATTCATATGATTATTTGCAAGAGATCATAGCTGAATAAAGCTTTAGATTATATCAAATGAAAATTATTCCAGTTATTGTCATTCAGCATTGAGGTTAATCTTTGAACTACATTGAAAAATAATTCTCGAAAGACCGAATGAACCATCTGATTACCCTACTTTCTCGATAGATTCTTGCAAATAATGTAAGACAGCCCAGTTGAAAGGTGCCAGAGCAAATGCGTTTATGAGTTGACTCATCGTTTTGTAGCATGATAAGGGACATCATAATGTATGCGCATGCCAGTAATCTGGGAATGTGAATTGCTTGGCAGACACTGAGTCACTTGGCATTGACATATACGAATTCATGACACAATACCTTGATGTCAACCACAACTCGTTTAAGGGCACTCCAGCTTGATTGCCATCCATCAGCATAAGCCAGGAGGTCTCATCATGTTGGCTCGGTATGTTCCTGCACGTATGCTAGAATACTTACAAGTTCAGACTGCACATGGTACATATACCGTTCCGATTGTTAAGTCCATCATAGATACAATATCTTCGGAGTACATTCCATTATATCTAGACAGCCTCGCTGTACCGACCATTTCGCGTCACAAGATTTGGTTTTGTATATCCCACCTGAATATTCTACATCTGTTGAGGATTTCAAATGCTTCGACATTAAGAAACGCAATTAGGGTTTCTACGTTTTGCCATGCAATGAAATTTAAGTATGCGAGATCACAGATTTGGTGTCCGAGGTAACGAGATTAAGGCACCATGATGTGACCTGCACTGATGAGGTGGCAGAGTCACTGTGAAATACCAAACTCCAGGCTTCATCCTAAGTACTGCAAGTCAGCTCGTAGTACTAAGCTTAAGTGCTCACTTTATATGTGTGTCTACATGTCACAGATTCTACCTGATTATGTTTACACCCTTGGGTCACCACATCATGTCTTGAGCCGACAACAAACGTTTTGTAAAAGGATTTCCGATTGTCGCTTCATTTTCTGGGAGCACCAGAGACACTGGGATGATACATCACCATCTTTGTTAATTCATTTTCAATCTAAGACTGTTAGTCACAGTCTCAATACTAGACTGCCGGACAATCAAGCTCTTCAATTTGCAATCAGGATAGAGCACGCCTCTTCATTTTTGATTTTGTAGGGAAGCCTCTCTCATCACCGCATCTTATGTGACTGAGGCAGCTGCTCATTACATAAGAGTGATTCTACCTTGGACAAACGTTGCCAACTGCCAAGGAGACATCAACCATATGCAAATGTGCGTATTGTGCTCTGGGCCAAAAGTCAAATGACTGAGGATGCTATTTTGACTGAATCCCCAGTCTGCTTCATTGGATCATGCCTCTGTTGAAATGCGAGGGACACGATATTGTCTAACATTGCACATGACCTGACCGAGTAATGCGTTTGCACATGTTCCATCGAGGAGGGCACAGACTCCCTCATTCACCTTTTTGTGACAAGATGGGCCAACGCTGTGTCTCTGCAAGCAGTCCATGCGCTTGCGGGCTTTAGCAAGGGATAGATTATGTATCAATGTGGTTTTCTATCGCTACGCCGTCGCTGGCCACCATGGGTCGTTCGAGATGCACATGTTGATACGAGATTCACGTTCATCGATTTTCACAAAAGAAGGACGCAATTTGTATGCGATTTCGCACATTGTGCCATCTCGTATATTTAGAGGCATCAAGAAGTACTTAGTAGTCCGACGCACATGATGCGATCCTGAGTAGTATGCCTGGTTCACAATATACGAGCTTTTTTTAATTCAGCAGGTACATGATATATAGCTGCATTTGAGTCATAACTCTATTGTCCTCACGTCTCGTATATATATATAATTCGAGCGTATTTCGGGCAGCATCCCAAGAACTGCAGGGTACTATTCCCTATGGCATTATCCCCCTGCGTATTGCATGTTGCATGAATTGATCATCTCGCACTGCGATTACGATTGGTGTAGTGGGTCATAAAATCATACCTGATACGTATATATCCACATGGGGCGCTGAACTGTCGTAAGTGACCTTGCGGTCTTTGTGTGGATACGGTCGCCGGATTTGACCGAGAAAAAGGACGGAGATAGGATAGATGGCCGGAAAGTCGGCCGGCCGGCCGGCCGCCCGGCCCACTTTTATACGCGACCAAATCGACGCATGATTAGGGTCGTCATACTTAAGCCCACACTTAACGGATGTAACGCGATAAACGATATTTCATGCATATTTTCCCATACTTAACAATGACGCGCGATGACCGATGACACATGACGCCCAGTCGACGTCATACACTGACTCCCCCCTCTCCCCCCTAACCAGGGACTCAGGGGGTACGACCCAGTGGTATACGAGTGTCAAACGTGCGTCAGGAAGACGAACCTAACGCAAAAGCTTGACAGTCGTATACGATTGTCACACGTGAGTAAGGGGGGGTCGGACCTAACGCAAAAGCTTGACAATCGTATACGATTGTCACACGTGAGTAAGGGGGGGTCGGACCTAGCGCCTATCTATGAAATGGAATAGCGTGTTCTAATCATACATTTTCGCATTCAAAACCTTGCTGGCGAGAACATCCATAACACCTTCAATATGAATCAGGACATTGTAGAAACAATGTTTGAGCTTGGACGTATGCACATCGATTTACAAAAATGTCGTGTGCGCCAATCCTGGACTTGGTTTCTATCTCGTGACGAAGTGTTCGTCGATCCTACGATGCTCCATAGGCATGGCCCCTCTTATGCCAAGTGGAGGTTCATTCGCGAAACTCGGGATATGTGGTATTTCGAACTATTGGATGCGCATCGGTATGCTACTACTCTGACGCAAGAAGTGGCTAGCGCACTTACCCCGGTGACAATGGCGGTTCCAATAGACTATATTCAAGAGATGAGGGGATTTGATCCTGATGCACATGATGATATCACAACGTGCAATTGTCAAGCTCGCTAGGAAATATACACGTTTGTATATACTATTTGTTTTTATTTGCAACGTCACATTACTTATACATATGTGTTAAGTCTTTAGATCTATAGGCTATTTTATACTGCTAGCTTAGTACTCGAAGTGGCAACCATTATCGCTACTACCGTACCCGTGGGACGGTTCGAAATCATAGTCAACCCATTCGCCGACATCGTTGTAGTCCCCATAACACAGATATGGCATGCTTCGTGATTCTTCTGCGTTCTCATTATCCGCGTTTGCTTGCCTATTGTTCTGAGTGTGGTGATGACATCTGCTCATCTGTATACCGCCAGTGACACATGTACATACACCTTGCTTGTTCGTGGTTTTTCGATGAGGATGCCTTGGAGAATCGATTCAAAGTAAATTTGTCGGTCCAACGCGCGGATGAGGCATAGGCGGGTCCGGCTCATGTTTTTTCGTTTGAAATGATATATGATAAGTTGGTGTCATATTTATATACAACGTTGTATATATATATGGTGTAGAGACCAGGCAATGGTAGTGTAATAAACATTAGGGATTTCCATATGATTTGTAACCTCAAATAAATATTTCCCCTCGCGTGTCGCTGTTGTCGACAATGACATGATACAGTGTCACAATGCTCGCTCCCGCCCCAGCCCAAGGCGGAACCCCCGCCCGTCCGTCACCATCGCATGCGGCATGGCAGTCTGAGTCTCATGTCTCCTCGCGACTTCGCGAGCTTTCAGTCGTTTCGTTTCTGTAATCTAATGGTTAATGGTTATTGGTTAATAATCGAATCACTCCAACAGTCGTATTGGACTGCTTTGTCATTGGCTAGGCATCGTCAGGCACAATGCGAAATCCTTTTCGTTTCCCACCACTTCAAAAGATTGGCAGGCTTTCGAGGTGTTTAGCGCCGGATTGCGAAAACCTTTCGTCTGCTCAGATGGGTCGCATATATTCTATCGATATATGCCGTTGGGGAAAGCAATTCAATTTTGTGCTTTTCAAAATCCTTCGTATGGCTGACCGCAGCGCAGATTTTGAAAGTCAAGAAAACTTCAAACAGTGGAACAAAATTCTTCAGAAGTGTGTGAAGGAATCAATTGACCTGGACAACGAGCTTCAATCTCCCGAGAGTAAACGTTGTGTGCAAGTCACCAAGAAACTTCGCGCCACCGTCAAGAGCGTGCGTCCCTACGTACTTACCTACAATTTTCGTGGCGTTCATCCAGCGTGAGAAGCGAGTGCGTCGTGTGAGGTCGGTGGTTATGCTGCATTCCCGGAGTCAGCGAGTAACCAAGGCTAAAGACGGTATTGACGAAGCCGTATTGTTTTCCCTTTTTACAGACGGATCGTCTCCTTCATCAGAGGCCTTCTTCCGAACGGATTCGTCGCAATAGTTTACCTTCTGTTCACATCAACGACAACTTCGAGACGGTTGACATCAAACCGGTCTGTACCCCCGAAGGTGCGCGCACCATCCGTCCGTGGATACTACTTCTGACGTCATTTTCTTCGCCAAAATCGTTCTCTAACTCAGTTCAGGGCGGGTGTGTTGCACAGAACATAACTCTTCTAGCGTGCATATCTACACTATCGCCTAGTTGAAGCAACAGCTCCTTGAAGAATCCGCGCGACAGAAGAAGGCCTTGATAAAACGCCGTGTCTCTGGCTAATAACAATACTATATGCCCAAGAAACCGTTTCCGGTCCTTCCTGGACAACTCAAGGTCAACGCTTTCTTCCAACCTCAGGTACCTACCACCCAGACCTCCAAACACGCCGTGACCTGTTGTCCCTGTCGCAAACGCGTGTACATGATGGTACGAATACTGTCGGGTCCGAGCAATCTTAACACTCGCGGATAATCATAAGTTCGTCATTAACATTCACTGGTGTCGGTAACTGTCCGAGCAATCTCAACATAGTACAAGATCGTAGAGCTACAATCTTTTTTAAAATTCTGATATTCTGAGATCGAACACTAAGCTCTTTCATGCAAGCCCAGATTTCCAACGTGAAAAAGGATGAAAAACAGCAGTAAAATATATTCATAAAAGGTCGGTACAATACCCTACGGTCCTAGGAAATTGTGGTATGTGTACTAAAGGTGTACTAAAGGCATACTAACAGCAGTATATGTAGTCAAGTTAGTATGCCGCTAGTATGCGGTTAGGATACTTAAGGCGCAGTGCCGTTAGGACGCCTGTAGTACGCGCATCTTAACGCGCCAATATGGCGTTAGTATGCCTGTAATATATTATACTACCGGCATACTAACGCCCATACGTACTAACTGTCCTTTACTATGCCTTTAGGACACCTTTAGTACACATACTACAATTTGCTAGGACCGTAGGGATAACCACAAAGTACGAATTATTATACAAAAGCTGTGAGCAGAACTATCTTAGCACTCTAGCACTGGCACGCGAACAGCCACCTAGCACTCTTGTGAGGCAAAATAATAATGAGTCCACTAGCCTGACCTACAGTCAGAGCTTACTTATATCTCAATGCTCTGTCACATTTCCCAAAACTGTAACGGGTTCTAGCCCCTAAATCTTCATCTGGCCAATGGAAAGTCATTATTCCATGCCAGCGCTAACAATGTTACCGTTCACCACATTTTGACTGACACGTCAGTGGCAGAGTAGTCACTGTCATCTTCATCTTATCATTTCTTGGTCACCCGATAATGACCATATCTTCTCTGGCAGGTCTGCACCTCTCGGGCAGTCATATTAACGAAGCCTGTCATGCTGTCACCTCTGTCACGCGTGTCACCAGCTGAACAAACCCGGCGCGGTACCATGAGAAGCCGGCGTTTGTTACAGCTGTCGCAAACGCGTGTACATGATGGTACGAATACTGTCGGGTCCGAGCAATCTTAACACTCGCGGATAATCATAAGTTCGTCATTAACATTCACTGGTGTCGGTAACTGTCCGAGCAATCTCAACATAGTACAAGATCGTAGAGCTACAATCTTTTTAAAATTCTGATATTCTGAGATCGAACACTAAGCTCTTTCATGCAAGCCCAGATTTCCAACATCCCCCATCTGTAGCTGCTGCGTGCAGTAGCACAGACTCAAATATTGGCTTGTTCAGCATACTGGGTCGTATCACCATCTGCCATGAACTTACCCAAACTGAAAGTGAACATACCAATGCCTTCACCTTCTCCACCCTGTAACATTCTGGCTCTGACCAGAGGATTCTTGAACACCAAAACCCACATACATCTGCGGCCAATAGGTCCATGTTCCAGATGCCCAATCACATGCAAGCGTCCAGACTGACTCAATCGTCTGAAGTACGCAGCTCTGCTTTCGGTAATGTCTGTCAAATAGTAAGAAGGAACATGGACACATGCCACCACACGACTGGCCATAACTGCCAAAGGAAACGCGATGTCCAGCGCTGCGAACCAGGGCGAAGTCACCACGGCATCATAGACACCATACTTCTCCTTCCATGCGCGATAGTTACCTGGCTGGAGTGCGCCATGCGCCTCAGACCAACCCAGCTGAGAATTCCAGTCATTATTCATAAATCTCAACTGCGGCCACTGCTCCACCATCACCTCACTGATGACCCCAGTGCCTGCCCATGCATGGGTCCCACACGCCATCGATGGACTTCCAGTCCACCTCTGTCGCCAAGTGCCTCACCTCTGAGGGCACTGTGATGACCAGCTCAAGCCCCCACTGCAGCGCACTAGCTTCTCGCACCTGAGCCTTGGTCATATGCCTCAATTCTCCTCGCTTTTCAACTTCTTCTTCAGACAAAGCAGGCACACGAGGTGCATCCCTCAGCTGCCTTGCCATTGCCTTCTGTTCCCGGTACTTCTTGCTCAGCACCGTGCGATGCCCCTCGTTCCAGTGCCCTGGCATGAAGATCTGCACGGCCTCAGAGAGCTTGTCCTGTCTGCCCCAATCAATCTGATCTGGCATGTAGAGGAACATGTCCTTCTCCTCCAATAGCATCTCCCTTGATGAGATAGCATGCCATGGCTGAAATTTGTCTCCCTTCACCACACGACGGGGACCCACGTCTGCTGGCAGCAGGCGCATGTCTGAGGACAGCTTCTCATTCAATTGCTGCTCCTTCATCCCCAATCTGTCCTCCAGGACACACGAGCTCTTGGCTTCCTGGGTCTGCACCTCAGCGTTAGCAGCTTGCATCCCCGTGCCTGAGCACCTAGGACATAGCCACTCGCCTTCTGGTACTTCATCCAGTGCTGGGGTAAGACACCACAAATGGTACCCCCTGTTGCATGCGTCGCACAACAACATCTCTGCTTCTCCGTCAGTCTTCCTGCACACTTCACATGCAAGGTGTCTGCTGGGAACGGCTGCACTGCAGTCATACTGGTCCTTCACCTGTAGGTGACATGGCGCGATGCTCTGCACGGCGCTCTTTTCTCTTAACTTGGTGGCGTCCTCAAGCACCACAACACCATCTCGTTGTATCTTGACCATCTTGTCCTGAATGGCAGACTTGGTCGCGACTTCCATGCCGCTGCGAGGCTTCTGTCTGATGTAGACAAAGTCACCCACCTTAAACTGGTGTGGCTTAGGCTCAATGCCCCCACCCCTTCTTCCTTCGCAATGTAGAGTATCACGATGCTGTGCAACCTCCAGGCTGCAGCCAGCGTGCACCATTAGTCGCTTCACTACCTCTGCTCTCAGGAGGAGGTCCTTGACTCGAGCGTCCTTGTCATCTCTGACCTCTGGACTGAAGTCCATGCTGGGCGCTTGCTTCAGATCTGGCGGCACCACTGCTTCTTGGGCAAATAGCAAAGTGAACGGCGCCACTCCTGTGGACTCTTGGCGTGCTGCATTGTAGCTCAGCACGAGTGGCCAGAGCTGTTCGTCCCACTCATAGTCGAGGCCCTTCTCCAAGGCGATCTTCTTGAAGCAAAACTTCATTGTGCGCACCACCCGCTCGGTGAGCCCGTTGCCTTCTGGCGAGTTCGGCGAGGTGACTCGTCTGTCTATCAGACAGTCTCTGCATAGCTGCTTGAACTCGCCCTCGAACTCTTTGCCTCCATCCACCAAGCACTCTGCTGGCGCACCGAACACAGCCAGGACATGACTGCGAAATGCCGCTGCGATGGTCCTTGCCTCCTTGTCGGGAATGGGCACACAGACTATGCACCTGGTGTAGTGCTCGGTCATGATGAGCACCCTGTTGTTGCCAGCCTTGGTCTGTCTCCTCGAAGGCCATGCCAAGTCCAGCGACCAACGATACATGAATGACACAATCTCGAGGGGGGACAAACACGCCTCCTCTCTTGCATAGTGAGTTTTCACGCGCTGACAGGTCTCACACTGAGTGACCACAGCCTCAACGTCCTTCTTCAGGTCGGCCCACCAATGGCGCTGCCACAGAAGATGCTGCGTGCGTCTTATGCCCCAATGGCCAGTTCTGGAATGGTATTCCTTGACCAGTGCAAGACGGTCAGCAGGCAAGCTTGGGTATTCTCACTTCCTTGCCAGACAGCGTGATCATGTAGATCTCGTCCGTCGCCTCATCCCATCGATGTCGTGCTGCGCGTCTCCTCACACGACGAACTTCATCCTCTGGCAACCTCACGCTGCCATTGGACTTCAACCACCTGAGGCACCATGCATCGTCATGCACATCTCGATGCTTGTCACGGTCGACCTGCTGTTCAGCCACACTGGCCATCAAGTCCGCGAATCTGGTGGTACACGCCAACCTGGGGAGTCTCATCTCCGCATCTTTGACAGGCGGACTCCAAGCAGGCACGTCAACGCGCGCTGCTGGAGTTGCGCCCTCCTTCACGAAGTGGCTCTCGTGCCTCTGGCGATACTGCTCGATGACGTAGAGCTGCCACTCCTTCTTCTTCTTCTTCTTGGTTCCAGCCTTCTGTCGCTGAGCCCCAATTCCTTCTGCACCTTTCTGCCCTTGTGAGCACATTATCTGCAGCTTCTCTTCCCAGTCACGGTGACTCATGGTCTTCGCCACCTGCTGAGTATATGCGTTCGAATTCTCAACCCATTCTGCCAGCAAAGCTTGCCTCTGCTGAAGGTCCGACCTCGCGTGCGTGGTCTGCCCAGTTGTTGTCTACAGCGATAGGCTGTCCTGGGGAACTCTCCGCCTCTGGGGACTCCTCGCTGTGAGGAAGCCCCTTCCTGCTTGCTTCTGCGACCGCCATCAGCAGTTCCATAACCCTGCGATCCATGGCCAGGCCCAGAATGCTTGCCAATTCTACGTCGTTCAGGCCATCAGCCATGCGTAGCTCACTTGCGCTGTAGCCCATGGCTCGCGCCTTCTCGTCGAGGTTCACTTCTCGGGATTCTTCCTCGGTGTCCTCGTCGTCCTGGTTGCGCACCACGGTGCCCATCCTTGCTCTTCTGAATGCTCTCGACGATGAAGTTGGAGATTACGCCGAAGCTGTGCCCAGCGCGCCGCAAAGCGAGGCGTGTCCAACCTGGCCGGCAAAGTGGGCAGGCGCACGCGGCCCAGTAAGAAAACTTGGGACCATTGTAAGGACGGAACAGTCCACCCCCCGCCACCCCGAACGTCATGCGCGTCCAGAGGGATGTCCACGACATGAGAAGCCTGGCGTGCCCTATCATCAGTGTAAACATCGACGCAGACCCAAAGCCAGGCAAGGACCACGAGGAGGAGGGCTGCGGCACACTGTGATCAGCATGCCAAGGAAATGACCACCCCCCGGAGGGGTACCACCACCCAACCTTCGGTACGAACACGGTGTACGCCAGCATAGATGCCTGTGGTGCGCACGATAAGGAGCCCGACGTACCAGACATACGCGAGGGCCCATAGGACCCAAATGTCATAACCTGCACGACGAGGGTAACGTCGAGCAATCGACCACCACAATGGCAGCCGGTGTGAAAGCGAAGCCACGCAGCGCCCCCACCAGATCTGAAAAGGGCACCATGACAGGTACCATGCCACTGTCTCAAATATCGCCCAAACGGCGACCATAGGAATGGGACCTCGCCCCAGCCACCTGCAAGCGAGATGAACGCCCGCAGCACACCTGGCCTCATGCGGACTGCCTGTGCCGGCAGCCCACGGCCACAGCGTCGGTCGTGCGTCAGGGCTGCCCGCCCGCTGTGCCCGGGAAGCCCTGATGAAAATGTGGTTGCTGCCGCTGTGTCTCTCGTGGTCGTTGTGGTGTGTGGTGCGCAAACGCCTGTGTCTCATCTGAGCACACTGAATGCGCCGGAGAAGGCGGGCACTGCAAGGTGAGGCCGGCCGGAATTCGGGACGCTCTCGGCGCGGAAACGACATGGGATGAAGCCCCGTGGCGCCCAGCGGAAGGAGCAGATGCGCGTGCAGCGCTGCTCGACTCGCGCCCTGTCGACGTTCAGCCGCACCGCCAGGAGGGTGGGGCTGCTGACACGCAGGGGGGTCGCGGACCTCGTACACATTCCTCGTCCGTATTTCGTCCATGTGCTCAGGCCTCTCGGCCACTCGAGCCTGAAGGGCGGGCGGCGCAGCTGGTGGGAGACGACGTGCCTCAAGGGATTCCAGCGCCGGCAGCACCCACGGCGCGGCCGTGACCTTGGTTCCCCACTGCAACTGCGTGAACTTCCGGTCGTCTCGCATGAGGTAATCGTTCGTGAAATAAGCGCGCCAAGACAAACACCGCTGATCCTCCATGAAAATGTAATGGACCGGCTTGACATTCGGGTGCTCCATGCAGCGCAGCACGTATACTGACTCCAGCCCCACGTAGGAGCATAGTGACCCCTCGATGTTCCTCGCATAGCCTCCCTCGCGCCTTTGCCCCGAACCAAAGTTTGACAGATCGGCATAGGCCGACGTGATCGCCTCCAGCAGGTTGGAAGACGTCGTCTGTCCCCCAAGAGGGAGGCGCCAGCCCTGGTTTCCGCAATGAATGGTCTTGTCGTGCTTCATGGCGACCTTGCTGGAGATGCCTGGATGCTTCCGAAGTCGGAGACCTCGTTCACTGTTGCACACGCCAAGCTCATACACGATATGGCGGCCTTGACAGCGATCTGTGAACGTCACGCCAAACTTCACCATGAAGACGGTGAGGTTGCGGAGATTCCTCAAGGCCCTCACCTCCTCCACGGACAGAAACTTGTGCACTGAGCTGTCGGATAAGCGCGTGGCTCTCCGCACGGCATCCCAATCTGACCCCGATGGAGATGGACGGAGGTGCCCTCGCGGGGGACGGAGACAGATGCTGCGCCCGTGGTGGACTCGGAGGTGCAGAGGACACGCCTCGCGGGGAACGTGATCGGGCTCCACGCGGGACATAGATTGAGTTCGCCCACGAGCCAACGTTGGTCAGAGCAGGCGATGCAGGCGGCGACCTTCCACGAGGAGAGCAAGCAGGACTCGAGGGTCCAGCTGCTGTGGCGCAAACGAGTGAAGGTGACAACGCACGAGAATTGCCCGCTAGCCCACTGTCGTGGGATGGTGGCGATGGCGTCGGTGAGTGGCATCTGCGCGGCGGCGACCTCGTTCGTGCCAGCGCGGACCTGCTGGCGGACCTGGCACGAGATGGCCCAGCGGCGGCCTGAGACGGCCCAGCGGCGGCCTGAGACGGTCCGGCCCCAGCGGTAGGCGCAGGTGGCTGCGTCAGGGCTCGCTTTGTGAGCCTGGTGTTAACCATATTGCCGGGTGGCGGTGGCCTGCGTTTTGCACCTGCTTCAATCGCATCGTATCCCTGCTGCTCGGTGTTGACTGACTTGAGCATCCTTCTCATCTCTCCCAATTGTATGTACTCCTGGGCGGCTGCATTCTCGGAGAACACTCTGCCGTGCCCACCAAGACCATCTTCCACCGGGTAGTACTTGGCGTTGGAATCCAGAGAGACGAGCTCCAGGGGTGGTCCCTCCTGGCCGTGTCGAACATACTGCTGGAATATGCCATTCGAGAGGGACTCCACGTCCACTGGGCAGAGATACCTGAGCAACTGGTATTGCGCTACTATTGCCAGACACCAGTGCTTTCGTACCAGTGAGGGAGCTGGAGCTCTTGCAGCAACTCCTCGCCATTGCACACGAACGCGTGGTCCAACGTACAGCCCATCAAGTCGAGGTACTGCGTGGCTGTGCTCGGTTGGACACAGAAGGCGTTCTCCTTCAGATCCCACATGAGGGTCCCAGTGACCTCACCACTGGGGTACTTGAGCAATGCCTGGAACTTGTCCTGCAGTTTCTGGATCGGGGTGAAGTCGAGCCTCGAAATGCCTCTCGGCCTAGGCATGACGACGTTGTGTTTGCTGGCAGAGGACGGTATGTGCGTCATGTAGCTGCCGTCGAGTATCCAGCGGTCCGTCTCCTCGTCATGCTGCAGCTTCTGATCCACGTACAGCCAGTTAGGGAACATCAGCTGGTCTATTTTCACCCACTGCTGCTCGCGACACCGGGTGAACTCCACGCAGACATGATCTCGGGAAGGTTGAGTCGGCGTGTCCCGGGCTGGGCGCTGGAGGATGCGGCAGAGACGCGCGATGTGGTTCCGGTCCCGACACAGTCTCTGATCCGCCCAGTTGTAGTCGAGAGGCGGACGAATCTCGGTGACCTGGTCCTCAGCGAACCATCTTGCGCGTCCACCCTTCCAAGGGCTCGGCTCACCATAAAACTGTGCGAGCACGCGCTCTGATGCTGTCTGCACGGCAGGTGCCAGTGGCGCCAGGGCACTCTTTCGGCGATCGTTCATCGGGGCTGTCCAATGGCGATTCTGCGCCAGCAGCTCTGCGTGCGTGCTGACGCAAGGTCCTGGGAGTTCACCAGGCTCTCTCACCGTACAGTAATCACTCACCAATAAGAAAGTCCTAAATTTGGGGTCAGCCAGCGAATTTCGTCAAGTTGTGACCCCCCCCGCCAGCGCCAGCGACCTATGAAATTGCTAAGAATAAGAAATCCCGATTTCGTAGCTCAGCCAGCCAATTTCTTATTCTTATTACTTAAGGAGAAGGCAGCCAGCTATCATGAAATTGGCACTCAGCGACGGCCACAGTAGTAAAATTTTAGTACTGGAGTTTTAGTTTGGATAACTCACTTTTCGCCGACAAGCCAGCGTTTGCACCTCCGTTCGGAAAAATTCAATAGTCTGTATGATATTTTTATTGAGATAAATTGTGTATAACCATCAAAATCCTTGTTAAATCGAGTAAACCCACCAAATAATCCAGCCAAAATTTCTTAACTAGCTTTCACTATGATTCAAGCCAGCCAGCCCCTTGATTTCTTATTTTGGCCAATTTCTTAAGAAATTAAAGCTAGCCAGCAAATTTCGTCAAGTTGTGACCCCCCAAACGCTGGCTGGTTTCTTATTGCTATTATTTCTTATTGGTGAGTGATTACTGTA
>LGRX02012175.1:0-17210 GCA_001247695.2 Cymbomonas tetramitiformis
ACTCCAAGCCAAGCAGCCCTTTAGAGGCTGGGCTGGGCCCCCCATATGCAGGCCTCACTCCAAGCCGAGCAGCCCTTTAGAGGCTGGGCTAGGCCCCCCATATGCAGGCCTCACTCCAAGCCGAGCAGCCCTTTAGAGGCTGGGCTAGGCCCCCCATATGCAGGCCTCACTCCAAGCTGGGCAGCCCTTTAGAGGCTGGGCTAGGCCCCCCATATGCAGGCCTCACTCCAAGCCGAGCAGCCCTTTAGAGGCTGGGCTAGGCCCCCCATATGCAGGCCTCACTCCAAGCTGGGCAGCCCTTTAGAGGCTGGGCTAGGCCCCCCATATGCAGGCCTCACTCCAAGCCGAGCAGCCCTTTAGAGGCTGGGCTAGGCCCCCCATATGCAGGCCTCACTCCAAGCTGGGCAGCCCTTTAGAGGCTGGGCTAGGCCCCCCATATGCAGGCCTCACTCCAAGCCAAGCAGCCCTTTAGAGACTGGGCTAGGCCCCTCATATGCGCGGCTCACTTCAAGCCGAGCAGCCCAGTAGAGGCTGGGCTAGGCCCCTCATATGTGGGCCTTTCTTCAAGCGATGCTGCCTACTGGGGCCGGGCTGATCCTCCCTGCTCTCTAGCCTCACTTCGATCGGTGGTGCCTGCCGCGTGTGCTCGTGAACTCTGAATGCAGCCCCTCTGGGGCAAGGTGGGGCACGGTTGGAAGGACGCTCATGGAGACCCCTTGGCCATGTGGCAGGTACAACCGCCCTCAGCTCGGCGCAGTGATGACCAACTCTACACTGGTGCTACAGCCACCTTCGTACGTGGGCGCTGGGCGGCAGTACACGGCGGAGGAGGAGGCCACCATCACCCTTTCAGCGGTGAACTGCAGCGCCCTGAGCGAGTACCAGCTCACCATTATTCACGCCCCCCCTGCTCCGCCGCCACCACTAAGCCCGCCCCCGCCCCCCGAGATTGTGGACTATGTGTTATACTTTACCACGAATTTCGAAGGCGTGGATGTTGGCTTCTTCCAGTATATTGCAGAGTTTGGGGACATCTTCTTGGCGCAGTATGTCAGTGAGCTGGCGCAGATGTCAGGTCTCTCTCTCTCTCTCTCACCGGCTTGAGACTCGGCAGCAGCGCGCCGGCGTTGCAGGTGCAGAGGGGCTAAGGTGGCTCAGTAAGGCTTAGGGGGTCCCGTTCTTGACTAGTGAGCTGGAGAATTCGGATACGTGTCCCAAAGTGTGTGCTGAATCCTTTCATCCCTGGTGAGGGTACATAATTCAGCCGATCCTTTGTGGTTATGTGATGCCAAAGGAGTCGGTCCAAGGATAACCCACACCTGCTTCGCTGCCCAGCAGCCCCTGCAGCTGCCAACATCCCTGAGCACCCCCAGCACCTCTGACCTCTGTCAGCGCCCCAGGCAGTCGGCAACACTCTGTGAAACCCTAGCAACGCCCCCTTAAACCGCTGGCCATTGAGCTTGATGTCAGATTGCAGTTCCTTGCGGTCAGTGGCACCAACGGGAACCTCCCTCGGCCAGATCTCGAAGGAGTTTACAAGAGTGGATAGGTGAGGGCGTTGGATTCTTGGGATTGGGGTGATGCCAGGGATGCCTAACAGCTCGGTGATTATCTGGGGCAAAACCTCGGTTCGTGTTTCCTCTCTCCCACACGTTCCCATCTGTTACTGGGGCGTAGCTGAATGCTTATGCACCTATCATTTACCATGGTTTCTAGGGGGTAACAAGCTGCCGTGCAATGCTGCGAGTCGAGCCCCAAGGGCGTGCTGGAGGGACAGGCGAGCTGGCATTTGACACCTCTTGGCTCTTGGGACGTGGTGACAGGCAACAGCCCCGGAAGATGTGGCAAGTGAATGGGATGTGCGTGGCACTGAAGTCATCACCTCCGTGAACATGACGGGATCTGAGCCGGCACTGTCCACCGACGTGGTGGAGTTCCTGGACTTGCTCAAAGGCAACGCCTCCGATATCCTTGAGGCCAATCAGCTCCTCGGCAAATACGGCCCGATCTCCGTTCATAGCATCATCGTCATCCCGTTCCTCTCGCCGTTTCCGCCACCTCCGCCGCTGCCCCCGCCCTCGCCTCCACCACCCGCCCCCCCTCCGGTGCCTGGTACGTCTGCACTGACGCCCGCATTGTAAGTGCTCGCTCCTGCACCTGCTTTGCCTTGTCGCTGGCACCGTGCATTGCGCCCCGCCTTCCTGGCATCGCCACATCGCGCATCGCTGCGGCGCCGCCGCAACGTCCTGAGGGATGCTGATGACTTGGGACCGCAGTTCGTTTTTTGCTTCCGGCGGTAGTTCATGTCCACGGCTGTCTCTGTGGCGGGCGCTGCAGGCACGAAGCCTTCGGCCTACTCGTGCATCATATCATACTACAGTGGTGGCGGCGCAAGTGGGTTTGGCTTCAGCTTCATTCCACCCCTGGAGGAGTTCATGGGGGACTACAATGCAGCTAACTCGCCTCTCGCGCTGCCTCTATATGCCACAGTGACCTTCATCAATAATGCCGGTGTGATCGATGCGCCCGGATCACATCCTGCATCGTCATCCTGCATTGTCATCCTGAATTATCATCCTGCGGGGCAGCGGAGGCAAGGGACGCAAGCTGGGCGTATCAAATGAAGTCTAGTTGGGCATTGTGAGGTGGCGTTGGATGATCTGCAGTTTATAGCGAGGAGCGGATCAGGTGAAGGTTGGCGTGATACGGATGAGAAGGCGGTGTGTGAGGTGAAGGTGGGTGAGGCGAAGGTGGGTGAACTGAAGTTGGGGTGAAGGTGGGTGAACTGAAGTTGGGGTGAAGGTGGGTGAACTGAAGTTGGGGTGAAGGTGGGTGAATTGTTGGGGGTGAAGGTGGGTGAGGCGAAGTTGGGATGAAGGTGGGTGAAAGGAAGGTGGGTGAAAGGAAGGTGGGTGAAAGGAAGTTGGGGTGAAGGTGGGTGAACTGAAGTTGGGGTGAAGGTGGGTGAACTGAAGTTGGGATGAAGGTGGGTGAACTGAAGTTGGGGTGAAGGTGGGTGAAAGGGTTGGGGTGAAGGTGGGTGAAAGGAAGTTGGGGTGAAGGTGGGTGAAAGGAAGTTGGGGTGAAGGTAGGTGAAAAGGAAGTTGGGGTGAAGGTGGGTGAAAAGGAGGTTGGGGTGAAGGTGGGTGAACTGAAGTTGGGGTGAAGGTGGGTGAAAGGAAGTTGGGGTGAAGGTGGGTGAAAGGAAGTTGGGGTGAAGGTGGGTGAACTGAAGTTGGGGTGGGGAGAGAGCTGGGGTGAGTCCAGGTGCAAACAATCCGTTCCGGCTGTATGCAGTCGACGGAGCCTCGATCAATGGCAGCTTCCTCGATGGCTGGAGCGGCGATCTTCCTGGGACTGGTGGCATGGTCACGGTGACCCCCCTGCGGGAGGTCACCGATGATAACGTGCTCAGGTTTGCGCCTCGGCTCCCTCTTCGTGCACGTCCCCCTTCAGATGCTCAGCTGTGGTTTCAGATGCTCCACCGTGTTTTCGGAATATTTTGCCTGAACATGCCCAATGAGGCGCCTGAATGCACATCGAAGGGATGCATTGCCGAGGCGCTTGGTGCCACGCGGATATCATTGCAGGTACATGCGTGTCAGCACCAATACATCCTCCAACGCTACCCTGGCCAATGACGTATACATACTACCGCTTCCTCCGCCGCCGCCTCCATGTCCTCCACCCTGTCCTCCACCTCTGCCTGCCCCACCCCCTCCTCCTCCATTACCACCCCCTTATCCTCCACCCTTGCCACCATTGCCGCCTTCCCCACCCCCGGCCCCCTCCATTTTATCCCCTCATCCACCACCACCCCCATTGCCACCTCCACCTCACCCTCAGCCACCGCCAATGGGATGGGTCTGGGTGGATACCCCCTCACCCCCCTGATGCTCCCCTCCCCTTCCCCACCACCCACCCCGCCTACGCCCTCTCCGCCCCCGCACCCCTCCCCTCCCCCAATTCCTGCAAGCCCTCCCCCGTTGCCTCCCATGCCGCCTCCCCGCCCCTTGACATCCAACCGCTCTCTTTCTCACAGGAGTTCACCAACCTCGACATGTCTAGCTTTGCCAATGAGACTTTTGATACCGAGTTTAATGAGAACTTCCGTGAGCTCGTTGCGGAGAAAGCAGGCATCCACACCTCTGACATCATCATCATCGAGTGCGTCCAGCTGTGCTCCCTCTCGGCTGCTCTCCTGCCCTGTCCTCATCTGTCGAGGGGGAACCCCCTCTTTCTCCATCTCTTGATCACTTGGCGCTGCCACCGCTTGGCCTCCCGTCTCACTTCTTTGACTGCTGACGCCTCCTCTGAACCACATCAGAACGCATCCGACCGTTGGCTGTAAGGGTTGCACACACACCTGCTTGCAAGACCTCTTTCAGGATGCTCTGCTTCGATTTGCCGGGCGCTCGCGAGCCTGGGGGCGCTCGAAGACTGTGCCGGGTAGGAATGAGCTGATCTTATATATAGGATATTTTATCAAATAAACACGACTGCACAGCATTTAACTTACAGCACTGTAACTGTTAACTTATAAATGAGAGAGAGAATAATGGCAGCTTACAGAGCTGCTCCCTTTTATTGTTTTGTGTTCCCGCCAGATACCTTCTGTCCGATAGGTGTACAAACTATAGTCACTACAGTCGACTTTGTGACACAGTGTCTGCACAGTCACACGATTCATGACCACGGCCGGTAGACTCTACCGTGCCCGTGGAATACATTTGATTGTACTTTAGATGATGATGCAGAATGACTGATGACTGATAAATGATAATGCAGAATGACAGATGACTGATAGTGCAGAATGACAGATGACTACAGGTCACTTTTCCTACTCCTCCGTGCTTCGGAATAAACGAAGCACCAGAAAACTGTCATTCACCCAGCTTCGCCACATAGCAATCTCATTCTGCATGATTGTCCACCAGCTTGACTGAGACGAACTCTGCGAGTAGATTGGCCATGCGTGCATTGTCTCTGAACCGTCTCTGAGTGTGCAACACATTCTTCGTGGCCATACAATCGTAGTGTAGCACTCGTTGCTGCAGGGCGTCTGCTGTGTACGCTTCACGTTGATCACCACAGTGTTGTACGACCGGACAAGCAACCGGTACCTCGTCATGCTCCTCCGCCTCCCAAATTTCCTCGTCAGTCATTTTTTTCAGCCGTCGATGATACCACTGCCGCGACCGTCTCCACCGCCTTGTCGCTCTGTAATTCTAGGTGACGTTTTTTTCGTTTAGCATACGTCTCCCTGCACTCCACCTCCCTTGCAGGGTTTCTTTTAATGAACTCCTCCATTTTCTCAGGGTGCAAAAGCCAGCACGACTCTGAAGTGTGCTCGCCGGAGCAAACGGCGCAAACCAGCAGTTTGCCGTCATTCTTCTTTTTCTCCTCCGCTTGTCGTTGCCTATCAGCTTGTAAGCTTTTCGCCACCGCCGCAGTGTCAGTATCCTGCGCAGCTGCTGCATATTGCGTCGGATTTTTCTGCTGCAGAACATTTACAAAGAAATAATCACAGCGTTGCATCAACAGCTCAAACGTCGGTTTTGCCTCTTGTCCAAGAGCTGCGACCACCGTTGCATAGTCGCTAGGCAGGGCGGATACCGCAAACGCTAACGTAAGCACCTCGATTGTCCTCTCGTCCAGACGTTCACCACCATACCGGCTCAAAGACGACTGAATATCTGCAAACGCACTGAGCTGTTTCACCGGGTCTGATGTGGAGTTCACACAAAGTCTCGTCATACGAGTCATATACGACGCCAATTGTCCAAATAGTTGAGGCTCCACACGTGCACGCAATTTTTGATACGTCTTGACACCGTCGTTTCCACAACGTCGCACCAAATCAAACGCGTCACCAGTTGTTACCTGTATCAATATCGCTGACAACACAGAGCTTGCAACCGTAGCCGAACCCTGTATAGTGATTATACTTTCCGGCCGAGGAACTTTGTCGGCGAAAGGATTAGTCGCTGGTGTCATATCAGCTAGATCTTTCATGTTCGCCACGTCGCTGATAGATTTTTCAGTACTTACTAGTTCCTTCAACTCTGAATAGAAACCGACTGCCGATTCCAACTGTGTACTGAACCTAGTCTAGGCTTCGTACTGATTTCTTTCGTTTCCTGAGTACTTGGAAACACTTCATAAGGACTTCAAAACACTGTGTACCACCTTTGGTGCATTATCTGTTGTTATCAGCGTTTCTGCTGACGTCTCCACTTGCTTTTGCTCTGCGGCCGCGAGACGACGTGTTATAACTTCCATCATTTCCATCTGCCTAACTAAAAGCTGAGACAACTGATCCTCCCTACTTTGACCTCTACTTTGCTCTGGATTGTACTTCTGCTCACTTGCTTCCTGCATATCTGAAAACTGGAAACGTTGAGACCGAGTGTGTTTGTATACTGTATAGATATCCGGAATCTGACCACTCATATACTAAGCCTCCACGCAGGTTCAACACCGTTGTGGGCCCATAACCTAGGAATGAGCTGATCTTATATATAGGATATTTTATCTAATAAACACGACTGCACAGCATTTAACTTACAGCACTGTAACTGTTAACTTATAAATGAGAGAGAGAATAATGGCAGCTTACAGAGCTGCTCCCTTTTATTGTTTTGTGTTCCCGCCAGATACCTTCTGTCCGATAGGTGTACAAACTATAGTCACTACAGTCGACTTTGTGACACAGTGTCTGCACAGTCACACGATTCATGACCACGGCCGGTAGACTCTACCGTGCCCGTGGAATACATTTGATTGTACTTTAGATGATGATGCAGAATGACTGATGACTGATAAATGATAATGCAGAATGACAGATGACTGATAGTGCAGAATGACAGATGACTACAGGTCACTTTTCCTACCGGGCGCTCGCGAGCCTGGGGCCCCTCGAAGACTGTGCCGGGCGCTCGCGAGCCTGGGGCCCCTCGAAGACTGCCTCCTGCATTGCGCTTTCAAAGATGCGCAAGCTGAGAGTCGAGCCTCCACATGTTCCATCGCCCGGCGGAGCTCGAAGCGGTGCTACGTTGAAGGATGGTCAGCGAAGTGCTCGGACTGCCCGTCCCTGCTCGGTCTTGTGTCACGTGATGCGGTGGGATTTTTATTAAAGTTGTGCGGTGAAGTACGAAGTTCTAGTCATTGCGCCATAACCATGAGATGGGGTGATATTTGGGCATTGGTCGGGGAAGTGTGCAGTATTGCAGCAGCCTCGGTCGTGGTGGAAGCAGGGGTCATCTTCCGCGGCTACGACCCGGATCTCGACTCGCGTGTCCAAGAGTTTGCCTCCGACCTGCTGTCGGAATCGGATGCGTGGTTCAGCAATGACACATTTTTCAGACCCTTTGCAGCCTCAGCTGTATCGGTTTACATTTTTGAGTCCCCACCGCCGCCTCCACTGATGCCCCCCGTTCCAGACAAACCGCCTGCTCCCTCTCCACCGCCATGTCCGCCCTTCGAGCCGAGCCCCCCGCCGCTCCCACCAGCTCCCCCAAAGGTGACCGCCCTTGTGCTCCTTGTTCCCTGGCGGCCTGGTGCGCAGCGCTCTGTTACAGCATTGGACCATGGCGTATGGTGAATGCCACTTGGCAGCGCAACTTCGCGTCTCGTATGGAAGCTCATGGAGCCAGCAGCTTGCATTTTGCAGGCAATATGAGCCTCATTGCTCAATTTCGCTCAGGTTCGGGTGTGGGATGGACTTATGCAGACGGAGGAAGACTTCGACCTGCTGTTGATTATCGGGGTTGCGGTGCTAGCAGTACTTCTGCTTGCCGGTGTGCTTACCTTTAAGTATTTGAGAATGCAGCGCCAGCTTTTTGCCACAGGCTTGCAACCAGTAAGCGGATGGGGGGGCTACGGCATGGGTGGATGGGGCATGCCGGGCAATGGTTACGGCTCTCCACCTGGCGGGTACATGGACAGGGGAATGGGGCCCATGGAGGGGCACAATGTGGTGTACAGCACTCCGATGTCTGAGCGGTCAAGCCCAGACGGTGTGGAACGGTTTTACCAAGAGAATATGTACCACGGGGCCCCATTGATGCATCCACCGATGAGGCAAGCGTGGGCGGATTCCGGGAGGGATGACCAGTATGACGCAGGAATGGAAATGGGGGAAAGAGGAGGAAATGAGGGTGCCGGGCCCTCTTCGGATAATAATGACAACTGGGATCGGGAAGGGAAGATGGATAAATGGAAAAATCGCCAACAGAAAGGTCGACGGCGATGATAAGAATGCATTTCTACACTGTGAGTGACGGAAACTAGCTTCACCAATCGAGTGTATTGCATAATTATATGATAGTACAAGCAATGCCATAGCCCCGTGTTTTCGGTATTTTCTTTGTGAAGTGTTGAGCAACATAGTCCATATAATTGTTTTAGATTTCACTTGGCTCCATGCTCCTGAACGCCAAATTCGTGGAGAGGTATGTAATGCTTCATAGGGACATCTTAGAGATATGTTAGTACTTGAAAGGAATGCACTGTGCGGACATAGTTAAGTGCTATAATGAAATAATCTCAGTTGGACACATTCTGTAGGAGGCTAAGAAGTTGTGGGGGACATTCCCCAGGGCATAAATCCGATATTATTTTCATGGTTAGCTGTTCAAATGTTGCATGCGTGCCTAATAAGGGCATACAACAGCAGCAGTAACCAGAACAGTAAGTTAGTTGTATGCAATCTGCTACAAGCACAGGGAATACAAGTTGATTCAGCATTGCTCCCCCAAAGTTCGTTGCCATCCTACCAGTGTAAACTTATTTAGAGCAGCAATTGCCAAATGCTGCCTCATCAGGCGAGTTCCGCCTGAGATCGTGCACCTCGTGACCTCAACTTACTCATGCCGCCCAGCAGAATCAAACTGAGTAATCCCGCTCCGGTTGCCATGTAGGTTTTAAAAAATTCCGGTAGCAATGAATTATACGATTTCCCGGGGCAAACCAGTGACAGTCGAGTTACGCGTGGGGATCCGGAATAATTGATGCATGACTGGGGTCGCATAGAACATGATTGTTCCGAATGGGAACCTCTGATGAAAAGTGGTTTACATTGTGACTGCGCCCTCGTTATAGCATGCCACTGTGGACCTGGGAGCGGGATGCCGAGGCGAGTGCAGCGAAATCGTCAGCCTGCCACATCGCAATTACGATCCATGATCGCCATTGTCATTTGTGTTGGCATATACCGAGTGATATACCGTGACACAATGCTACTAAATCATACATGACCACTTCCGCGACTCAGATGGGATGGATTGACTGTTTTTTGTACTCACCCATATGGTGCGCGATTCCTATAGTTTAGCATTTTTGAGAACCAATTTTCATGTTGAGAATCCGATATTTGATGTCCACATATGTCAGTTGCATGTTACCACAACCCTAATTTGGGTTTAAAGGTCCCAAAATGGACTCAAATTGCAGTTTTAGCCACATTTTAGCAACTTTCACCTTGATTGCGCCCATATGGGGCGCGATTCCTACGGTCTAGCATTTTTGAGAACCAATTTTGATGTTAAGAATCCGATATTTGATGTCCACATATGTCAGTTGCATGTTACCACAGCCCTAATTTGGGGTTTAAGGTCCCAAAATGGACTCAAATTGCAGTTTTAGCCACATTTTAGCAACTTTCACCTTGATTGCGCCCATATGGGGCGCGATTCCTACGGTCTAGCATTTTTGAGAACCAATTTTGATGTTGAGAATCCGATATTTGATGTCCACATATGTCAGTTGCATGTTACCACAACCCTAATTTGGGTTTAAAGGTCCCAAAATGGACTCAAATTGCAGTTTTAGCCACATTTTAGCAACTTTCACCTTGATTGCGCCCATATGGGGCGCGATTCCTACGGTCTAGCATTTTTGAGAACCAAATTTTCATGTTGAGAATTCGATATTTGATGTCCGCACATGTCAGTTGCATGGTACAATAACCCGAATTTGGGGTTTAAGGTATTTACCAGAGGGCTTTGGCAAGGTGCTCAAAGGGATCGGGGTTCCACACCGTGGGGTGAAGACACTCTTGAAAAAACTGTCCAGGATGTGTAGGCGTCATGCAAGGGAAAGATGCATATTGCATGAAACGGGAGCCTTACCTGAGAGTGGCATTGTAGAAGAGGCACCCAGCATTCAGGAACTCTGCACGGGAGATAGGAAAGAAACCGATGTGGTAAAGGCAGCAGGGGAAATGCTAGGCAGCTATGTGAACCCCCACCCTCCCCCCAGCCCCCACGGGGCTGGGGCCCCTTAGGGCCCCGGCCCTAAGGGGGCACCACCGGCCGGAGCACCCCTGGGCTTTTCTCACTTCATCACCACCACCGCCCACACCGCCTCCATCTCCATCGTGCATCGGCTCCACGACCTGCTGATGTTTTTTCCGACGCTGGTGGCAGACACGCTTTCGTTAGTGCCTTGCCACCCTTGCTTCCACGCTTTGTGGAATGCTTCCTGCCTTAGCAGACTGTCATGTATGAGGGGAACAGACTCAAGTAGATCGTTCCGAAGGCGTTGCCTTACTCATCGACGTAAATGTTTTATTATTATTATTCGTAGATTCTGTCCCGATGCCTTTGCAACCTCGCATGCTAACTCATATTATAATGAATATTCAACATTCAAGCGTTGGATACCCCACGCCAACGGGAAGCGCTCGGCTGATTTGTTATTTGGGTATGCGCACCCAAATGACAAAAAACGCATTTTTGAAACTCGTTAGTTTCAAAGATGCGTGGCCGATGCCTTCGTGCTTATGCGTAGGACATGATACGGTTCGTGCGTGGACTTCTCGTGGCATTACGCCAAGAGGTGCCAATCCCGTTCCACACGAAGGTCATCACCGTGGACCCGGTTGGCGTCAACAACGTGGGGAAAAACCACAATCTCACCGACCTCGAGCAACTGTTGCTGACTAAGTGGATGATCCAGCACTACATAAATCTCGAGGAACTCGTGGAGAACTACAACCACCTCATCTCCAAGTAAGTCGCATGTGGAGCATTGCGGGTGCACGTGTACCCACCATGTACCATAGGTCAGTACGTGTGCACCCGGTCGCAACCGTTTCCAGTGCTGGCCCGGTACACGCGTATTTAGCCTGCACCCGTAATGCAGTGCACGCGCGGTACATACGTCCCCGGCATTTCCGTAGTGCTTAGGCGCCATGTGTTGTTTGCAGACGGCGCACCTTCAGGTCAAAGGCCGAAAGGCGCACCGGGTACCGCCAAGTACAAGATGCACATCGACCTGGACCCCACCCCATGGTTGGGAAGACAATACACAGAGTATGAGCGCGCTCTACTCGAAGGTTGCCCTCCTCGATGCCGCAAGTTCAATCGAGTGCAAGTGGGTACGATGAAGTTCCGGACCGCATCCACGGACAAAAAGTTCAAGACAGTGCAATGTTACTTCCGATCTTTTTACGTCGAGAGGGTGAGGACGAAAGGTCGCGAGCGAACAAAGGAAAAGGCAAAAACAGACCGGGGAGTGCACAATCATGTACCACCAGTACCCGTACACCCTCGGTACATACACACCTAACATGGGAACGCGTGGGTGCATGTGTACCCGTCATGTCTTCATACTGGGTACGTCTTGGGTGCACATGTACCAGTGTGCAGTAGTGTGCGGGCCGAACATGCACGAGCCAAGCGGTGCGAGACTGATTTGATATCAATGTGATGGTGCATACGTGCTTGATGTCGGGAGGGGGTGATGCTTGTATTCCAGGTTTGGCCGGGTGGATGACATCTATCGAGTGGAGCTTGGAGGAAGACCGTACGTGTTTGTCAAGGTTTCGTGGCTCAAGAAGCCAACTAAAGCTTTAACGGCCGCTTTGCGTGCGAGGCATTCCATCATAGGAGCGGAAAGTGTTTCAAAGTGTTTCTACGTCTTGGACCCAGAGAATCCGGCCACTGAATTCGATCGAAAAGAACCGTTTGTGCTTGCCGAGGAGATTGCTTCTCAAGTGGTGATTCGAAAGCATCCTTGCATGGAAACCTCGGTGGTCTTGGATCCGCTAGCCGACTTCTTTGAGCAGATTGTCCAGATGGAGATACGACCCAGTATGCTGAACAAGCCCATATTTGAGTCTGTGCTACTGCAGGTAGCAGCTACAGATGGGGGATGTTGGAAATTTGGGCTTGTGTATAAGAGCTTAGCGTGTGATCTCAGAATATCAGAATTTCAAAATTTTTGTAGCTCTACGATCGTGTGCTGTGTTAAGATCTGCCTGGATAATTACCGACACATGTGAATGTTAATGACGAGTTTGATACCTACCCGCGAGCGTTGAGTTTGCTCGGGTCTGGCAGTATTCGTCCATCATATGCACGCGTTTGCGACAGCTGTAACAAACGCCGGCCTCCCATGGTACCGTGCCGGGTTTGTCCAGCTGGTGACAGGCGTGACAGATATGACAAGTATGACAGGTCTCGCGTAAGATGACTGCTCGAGAAGAATAGACTTGCCAAAGAAGATATGGTCATTATCGGGTGACCATGAAGTGATAAGATGATATGACAGTTACAACTTTGCCACTGACGTGTCAGTCAGAATGTGGTAAACGGTAACATTGTTAAAGCTGGCATGGAATAATGACTTTCCATTGGCTAGATGAAGATTTCAGGGCGGAAGCCTGTTACAATTTTGGAGATGTGACACAGACTTGAGATATAAGTAAGCTCTGACCGCAGGTCAGGACTAGTGGACTCATTATTGTTTTGCCTTCGCAAGTGCTCGGTGGCTGTTCGCGTGCCAGTGCTAGACCGCTAAAACAGTTCTGCTCACAGTTTTGTACAATAATTCGTACTTTTGGTTATTATACCGATCTTTTGATGAATATATTTTACTGCTGTTTTTATTCTTTTACAGGGGGATGTTGGAAATTTGGGCTTGTGTATAAGAGCTTAGCGTGTGATCTCAGAATATCAGAATTTCAAAATTTTTGTAGCTCTACGATCGTGTGCTGTGTTAAGATCTGCCTGGATAATTACCGACACATGTGAATGTTAATGACGAGTTTGATACCTACCCGCGAGCGTTGAGTTTGCTCGGGTCTGGCAGTATTCGTCCCATCATATGCACGCGTTTGCGACAAGAATTCTCAATTACGGTACCCAGCTCGGGTAGCCGGGTTGACCCTCGCCCGCTCCTGGTGAAGGAGCAGAAGGTCGTCCGCGACAACAAAGCGGCTGACTGGACGCCTACTGAAGAAACGCGCAAGTACAAGATGTTCGAGCGCCTGCTGGACCCGACCTTCTATACGGCGGCAAGGGTACGCTACCCCATGCCAGACAATGTTCGGGCGGTCCCTTCGAGCACGCTCACAACGTTGATCACCCTCATTTATGTGTCGTGATAGCAACAACAAGCGGAGTTGGGAGTGGCGGTCGGGGTCGGGGCGCCGGTGGCCGCCTACTTCGGAGACGACAACACGGTCAAGGAGGTGCTCGCAGGGATGGCCGCACGCCTCGAAAATATCGAAGCGGCGGTGAAGTACATGCAATCCGGCGCTGCAGCAACGGCATTGCCAGATACAACACACACGTAGAATACACTCAAATGTGCTCCGAAAATGCATTTCGAATGTCTTGTTAGCCTTTCATCGCTTGAAGTTTCTAAGAGGTCCATCTCATTTCTGTTGGTATGCGGCCGAGTTTCTCGTGCGCTTGGTCTCGGATATTAATTGACACAGAGCTATCCGGGTGCCTAATTTTACAATTGTGACCGAATGCCTAGTCCAAGAAAATGCTTTTCTAGGTTACAGCGCATGATGCGATTACTCGGACCAGGAGTCAAAATTCTCCTAGAAATGCCCGCCAAATTTTGAATTTTTGAAAAGGGGGTGCATTTTAGGGGTTTTAGAGTGTTCAAGGGGGCCTGCGACCCAAATTACTCGCCACAGGCCAATTTTTCCTCCTCCTCCGGCGCGGCTGCTGTTTTTCATCATTTTCTTGTACCAGGACCGAATGTGACTTCATGTTTTGGCATTTCGATTGCCTCTAGAGCCCGGGAAAATTTTGCTGCGGTTCGAATCTAGCTCGTAAAGCCCTTGAACTTCTGAGCAATCCACTTCGTCCCCTGAACTACGGTACACCCGGCATGCCACATCTGTGTATCCAAATCCCCATCCAGCTTGCGGCTGCAAGTGACACCAACACCAAACACGCAGATCTGCCTCAGCCATACCACTCACTTCCCGCATTGGTAAAAGCCTCCTTTGATGGCTGTGCCATTATATTTGTGCTATCTACCCAAAGTGATGAAGAAAAATATCTCATCTCAATACTACTCGGGCTGGATGAACGGACTTGTGCTAGCATTCGGGCAAACATGTGAACATGGGAGTGCCTCTCTAAGCACAGGTGCCGCTCTTTTGGTCTATTGCCTGATCACCATTTCACTGATTGCGCTCTCGGCACATATCCCCGGCTTGTTTCAGGTTCGTTGAGCAGCATGGAATAACAATTGCACGGGTTATGTGTAGCGAAGAGTATTGACCTGTAAAAGACAACAGCGCTTCCTCGCTTGGGCTTGATTGCAAAAGTACCTGTCATGCAACGGACACACAACTATACCGAGTTACCTGATGGGAGAATCTGTGTGGTTCTGCAGCACCTCTCAGGCACTGAGTGCACACTATAGACACGTGCTCAAGGGCGCGTGCCCCCAATCGTCCCAGATGGCGAGGCCCAGTCATCCATTAACCGTGTGATTAGCAAGCCATACGCCGATCATACATCTGAGTGAACAACTTGAGGTCAAACCTCACCTTTCCCGCGCTGCTGATAAGACGTTTGCGGGACGTCAATGGAGAGAGTTTGATCCCTACATAGCTGGTCGGTGCCGGCCCATGCGGTTTCTTCCAACGAACCCGGAGCCTGACCACACTCCCAACTATCATTTTAACCCTGTGTTGGTGCAAGCACAATCGACACGCACCCACGCTCGCCCACTGCGCTTTCACAAGCTGCCAGCATCAGTGATGCCTCGAGCATACGGGCGATACCGACATGCTTCCCACACCATCCTCCCCGCAGGTGTTTGCTGCAACGAGATCCGAGGACGCTCCGAATCGATTCACATTCGCTACATGCCGCGCGCGGACCTCCAAGCTGCGTGACGTGGCTATATGCCGCACGTGGACCTCCAAGCTAAATGACGTGGCTAAATGCCACACGCGGACCTCCAAGCTGCATGACGTGGCTACATGCCGCACGCGGACCTCCAAGCTGCGTGACGTGCTGGCACAGCCGCACGCGACCGGGCCACGGACGTGGCTAAGGCTGCCGCACGCGGACTTCCAAGCTGTATGACGTGGCTATATGCCGCACGCGGGACCTCCAAGCTGCATGACGTGGCTGGCACACGCACGCGGACCTCCAAGCTGCGTGACGTGGCTGGCATGCCGCACGTGGAATCTCCGCCGCGGACGGCTACATGCCGCACGCGGGACCTCCAAGCCAGCAGCGACGTGCTACATGCCGCATGCGGGACTGCTGCGCAGGACACAGGCGTTTGACGTGGACCTCCTGCTGTATGACGGGCGCTGGGCATGCCGCACGGGACTCGCTGGCGTGACGCGGGCTACGCATACGCACGCTGACCCCAAGCTGGGCAGACGGGCTGAATGGCCGCACGCGACTTCCAAGCTGCATGACGTGGCTGGGCACTGCCGCACGCGGACCCTCCAAGCTGCAAGACGTGGCTACATGCCACACGCGGACCTCCAAGCTGCTGATTGGCTGGCACACACTGGACCCCAAGCTGCAGATGCTACATGCCGCACGGGACTTCCGGGCTGCATGATGGCATGCCGCACGCTGACCTCCAAGCTGGGCGCGACGCGGGCATGCCGCAGATGTGCACTCTGCCGCGCGGACGTGCTGGCGCTGCCGCACGCCGACCTCCAAGCTGCGCGTGGACGTGGAAGCAGTGCGGCGCCGCGACCGCGACCTCCAAGCTGCGACGGGGCGTACACGACGCTGACCTCCGTTGCGTGGACGTGGCTGCTACGCCGCACGGGACCTCCAAGCCGCGTGACGTGGCTACACACACGACGCGGACCTCCAAGCTGCGGGATGCCACATGCCGCACGTGGACCTCCAAGCTGCGTGACGCGGCTACATACGCACGCTGACTCTGCTGCGCGACGTGGCTGCCATGCTGCACGTGGACCCCAAGCTGGGCTGACGTGGCTACATGCTGCACGTAACACTCCGCCACACGGCTACATGCTGCACGTGGACCTCCAAGCTGCGTGACGTGGCTACATTACGGACGTGCACTGATTGTGCAGCCGCAGAGCGCCACACCTTGCGATCCCCAGCTTGAACGCGGAGCGTGGTGGAGCCGGTCCTCACAATCTGTCACTCCCGCAGGCCGCCCGGCGCGGTGAGCAATACGTGACAGACCACACTCGCCGCGCCACTCGTGTTATCGGCTAACCTGTGAAGCCCTTCCTGATTAGCGCCGTGGTCGCCGGGGGAGCGACGCATGCAGCTTGACGCGGTCAAGTCATAGCAAGCCTGAGTGCTCAACACGCGGAACCTGATGGGCGCGGAACCTGATGGGCGCGGGAGCGTGCTCACTGCGAGATCGCAGTACAGAACCCGAATGAAATGGTCCACGCCCTGGTGGCGCTCGAACACAGCGCTCTGCGGAGGGTGATGAGCTTCATTTTTTTAGGGTTTAGGGTTTAAATATGGCGTGGGTGATGAGCTTGCTTGCCTTACGACAAGGGCAACAATGAGACTGCTTATCTTATGGCAGGCACGGTGGAGATGTAAGTGATGAGGAGTGAAAGTGAGATGGCTCATGTCACAAACACAGCAAAGATGCGACTCCGGGGCACGGCGATGGCATTCTAAGAAGGTAGAGATGCCACGAATCACCTTCCGGGTCAGCTGGTGGAACACCTCTCCCAGAGGCTTCTTCTCCTGCGCCACTCGCGTGCGATCAGATCGGACGGCTCGATCTGCTCCTCAAGTAATGAGGGAAAGGCCCGCCAACATCGTACAGTTTTCATACAGACTTAAGGCCACACAGGAATAATCTCCACAGGAAGGGCTAATATTTCCCGCCAATCTGCCCTGGCAAGACTTGACAACCCCCACGCAGTCTCTATGTTGGTGAGAAGCACACAAAATACAAAGTCCATGTACACATCAGACACAGAT
>LGRX02012176.1:0-11816 GCA_001247695.2 Cymbomonas tetramitiformis
AAAGGCGTGGTAAAGGCACCCTAGCGCCGACATACAAACCGCCCAACGGGGGGGCTCACCTCGCCAGGTCCACATCCCCATGACGCGGAAAGTGGTCGGGGAGCTCGGTCGTCTCGGGGTGTGGCAAAAGCGTGGCGACAGAAGAGTCGCCGTCGTCCTCAATGGATTCCACGATGCTTACCACGTCAACGCGGTTCTCTATCAATGACGAGGGACGGGCGTCGTCATCGGTGGGGTCGGCCATCGGCTCGGGGCGTGGTGAAGGCGAGGCGGGCGGCGGGGAGTCGTGGACGTCTCGTATCAAGGAGGAAGGAGGGGTGGTGTCGTCATCGGTGGGGTCGGCCATCGGCTCGGGGCGCGGTGAAGGCGAGGCGGGCGGCGGGGAGTCGTCGACATCTCGTATCAATATCGAGAGAGGGGTGGTGTTATCGATGGAGGCTGCGACAATGAGCATGATTGCAGTGGCAATGGACATGAGACAATGTCGCACGCCACGTGTCCGTAATTTTATGGGAAATACGCGGTCGGCGTACATTACCTTGCACGGTTCTTCTTCCAAAATGGACGGGATCGGCAACCATGACGGGTACCGTAGGGTCGTTAGCATGTCTTGGGCGCAACGATGAAAGTCGCGGGGAGTCATGCAAGTTGGTTCGTCCTTGCGATGGCCACAAGTGTAAATCTGAACCATGCCGACGTTTCTCGACTTACGCGCTTCCAATCTACAAGCGGTTACGTGACAAAGAGCACGCATCATGTCTTCCGTTTGGCACCTGCCACGTTAGAGTGCAGTTAAGATGTCGCTAGTACGTCGATACATAGTCTTTACCATGCTAACGGCATCATATGTGTGCGACAGTGCTGCGAAGGTCCAAATGGACGATTGTGATTCAAGAGTCCAACTGAAAGTTAGGGCACTTTCAAAGGGTCCTTGAAAAAACGAAATCACTCACCTTGCATCATTCACTCACGCCACAGTGGTTTCCGCCCATTGGCTAACTCGAAACTTCTTCGTGTGCTCCTCGGCATGTTGACCCAACCGGAAACCCTCCGGACAACCGACGGTATCGGCAGCAAGTGGTACCGCCGGAGTTGATGGTGCGGAGGTGGCAATATTCACCGGACCACGCGGTGGTGCCAAGGGTACTGGGTGAGGTGCTGGGTGACACATGGCCATTCGGGCTAGTCGTGGCGCACGCGTTTTGGCCACCGGTCGTTCTTGTCGTTGGAGGGAAAGCCCACGGTGACCCGGGGCCGCACGGGGTGTACTTGCGGACGCCTGCACGAACTGGTCGGGGTCATCGGATGCATCGGGGGGAAGTTGGCGAGTCCATTGTTCACGTAGCGCGGAGAAATGCTCTCCGGGGCGAAGTGCTTTACGGGGCATCGCAGGCCTGTGACCCCCCCCCCTCCCCCCGTAGGCCTGTTAAGACGCGGTTAGTACGTCATAAAGGAGTCCTAATGCCACACGTTAGGGTGTCATTAGGATACCGTTAGGATGGGCGAACTACAGGCATCCTAAAGGCCTCCTAAAGGTGTCCTAACCAGGAATCTTTTGAGGAATATTCCTCTAGGCGCGTTAAGATGTGCACCCTAAAGCACGCCCTTAGGACACCTTTAACATGTTGTCGCCGTTAGCATGTAGTTAGCACGCCTTTAGCATGCGTGGCGTTAGCATGTTAACGGCGTCTAGTCTCACCTAGTATGCCGCTAACGGCGTGGCGATAGCATGTTAACGGCGTCTAGTCTCACGTAGTGGGTACCGTAACGGCATACTAACAAAGACGCATGCAAACAAAAAAAAACAAAAAAACTGCAAGTCTGGCGTTAGGATACTAAATGACATCATAAGAGCATGCTACCGGCATAATATCCGCGTAATGTACATGGCATGCTAAAGGGGTACTAACGTCATATGACTTGTATGACATAAGCTATAAGACCCAAAAATAGCGAAAAAAACAAAAAAACCAAAAATTTGGCAGGGAAATGGGCAAGTTGAAGGGAACACACCCCTCCAAGCAAAATGTTGGTTTTGTTTTTTTTGCCATAGATATGAAGCATTTTGTGCGCACGATTTTTTCAAAATGCGCAGGAGCAAAAAATAAATATAAACAAAAGAAATAAAATGGAAAGTTCTCACCCCCAATGATTTTGTAGCAATCGGACGGTCGAGGTGACACCCAGAAGAATGGACCGAACAAAATCGTTTCTTATATATAACTGCCCCTTACAGGGATTCGAACCGCACACCCTCCGCCTTCAAGAGCGACATCCTACCACTAGACGATTACGGCAAGAGCGATGCTCACCGCAGATGCAAAGTGACCAAGTTCAATGACACAACGTATGACACAGAAGGGCTTGCGTAAAAAGGTCACGAAAAAAGAAAATTGAGCGCCACAAATTCGAACTGCGTGGTCAATGCGAATGCAAGGTAACGAACCGAAGTTCGAACGGTAACCGGGGAGGAGCGCCGTAGCATGCTAGCCGCCAACTAAAGGCGTCTTAACGTTTCACTCTGCGTGGTGTCTCATCGATAAAGACGCAACTCACCCGTACCAAACCGTACACACCCTAAGCCAGGCCGAGCCCCTCACTCAAACATCCACGCATCGATGATGAGTCACCCCACAACCGAGGAGCGAGAGGCATACGACGACCTCTGCGATGCTATGGGAGAGGAGAAATCATTGGCGGGCTTGTTGGACTACGTGTCGTGGCATAGAAAAAGCGAAGAGGGATTCGCCTCCGCCCCCGCCACCGCAAAAGATACCAAGTGGAGTAATACCAAGCAAAGGCCCCCCCGAAAATTAAAAGAGAGAGCGGTTGGGATGCGCATGCGCAATCGCGGGGTTCTACAACCCCACGAGCGGGCGGTACGCGCCGCGATCAACAAAGAGACGGGTGCGCACCGCGGTTCGTTGGATTGTCGTTGCTAGGTTGTATTGTTGCTTAATTAACTTTCTTCTTCCTTCACGTTGTGCGAATACTCAGTGGCCCCTACCATTTTAGAAAACGTTAGTATGTGCACTAACGGTGTATTATCGTGCCTTAACGGCATACTAACGCCGCGTACTTTTAGGAAGCGTACTAACAGCATACTAACGCGATGCGTGAGTACACAATGTGAGTTAGTATGCTAGAATGTGGGAGTTGGTGGACTCGTGGTGTGGTGCATAGTGGGTCATGGATGGGGTCCAGATTCACTTCAATGATGTTCTAAGGTGATTGGATGGTGAAATGGGCACTGGTTAAGGAAGTATGACCCGATTTGAAGAAGCTGATATTGGGGCTAAATTGCTTTGGGAATGTGCTACGTTAGCATGTCGTTAGCACGTTGTTAGTACATTATGACAATTACACGTTAGTATGTAAACGGCATACTAACTCCCAGTCTTTTTAAGTGTGGGAGTTGGTGGACTCGTGGTGTGGTGCGTAGTGGGTCATGGATGGGGTCCAAATGCACTTCAAAGATGTTCGAAGGTGATTGGATGGCGAACTGGGCACTGGTTAAGGAAGTATGACGCTGTTTGAAGAAGCTGATATTGGGGCTAAATTGCTTTGGGAATGTGCTACGTTAGCATGTCGTTAGTATGCTCGTTAGTACACTATGACAATTACACGTTAGTATGTAAACGGTATACTAACTCCCAGTCTCCTTAAGTGTGGGAGTGGGTGGACTCGTGGCGTGGTGCGCAGTGGATCATGGATGGGGTCCAAATGCACTTCAATGATGTTCTAAGGTGATTGGATGGCGAACTGGACATTAGTTAAGGGGGTATGACGCTGTTTGAAGAAGCTAGTCGCTAGGTTAGTGCACCGGATGCAACAAAACACCTAACGGCCCCCTTATGACGTCGTTAAGGTGCCATGCACTAACTCACATTGGCATATTCCCTAAAAGATTCCTTTTGTTAGTGTGCAATTAGGGCAACGTTATTGCGCAAAGGCTTGCCGTTAGCGTCCCGTTAGCGTACCAACAATGGAAGATTCCCTAAAAACTCTAAATTCCCAAATGTGATAGGAAATTTTCGTGAATGGCGTCGAATCGCGCGATTAAAAATATCACTGCACTGGGTTTGAACCTTCGCAGGCGTTTTCGCACGATGAAATATCTGCCATTATGCCCAACTGAGCTTCGATCATAGATGGTTGCCTACCAACGGAAATAATAATAAAGTTTACAATCGCGAGGTGGGGTGGAATAATCGATGACGATCGCGATCGATACGTGACCTGCGTGCCTGCGATCCCCAACCCGCGAGCGCGGGCGTCATGCGGTGGATTATTCCATCTCCAATCGTCCGATGGCATCGCATGGCATGGCATGGCGTGGCACACGTTTCGCGGAATTCGTCATCGTCATCGTTATCGTCGATCGTGCTCGCGTGACGAGGACGTGCTGTGACTTCTCACGCCCCCCAACGCGCAACGGGAAGTCAAGGTGTCCACTGTAGGCATTTTTGCAGAATAGGGAGGTTCCGATTTCAATTCCCGGATTACAATTTACGGGATACGCGGGATACGCGCGATATCGTAACCCGGAACGCGTAACTCGGAAACCGCTTAATCCGGGATGGCTTTTCGATTCCGATTTTTGTCTCAGCTGTGGACATTCCGAAATAAGGCCGAGAAACTCGCTTCCGTCATCCGTGTTCAATTCGAATTGTGGCACTGCAATATTATACCTTAGGTCTGATTTGTTAAATATGTAGTTTTAACTTAAGGCGGAAGGCTTTCTCTCCCGCAGTGTGCCCCTGTCCAGCGAAATAAAGATCTCTAAGATTGTATACTAATCTGAGTTATCTTTTGCTTCAAAATGTTAGCACATATTCCTACTTAGTATGTGGGTACCCATTTCGCAAAGAATGACAACCCATAGCGCAACTATTGCGGGTTTCAAATTCCTTAAATTCCACCCGCTTCCGCCAAATGAACGCATCAGCCCACAGCGAGAAGTGTGGTTGACCGTTCAGTCTGTGCAATTTTTTTAGGGAAGACAACACATATGACATACTATTTTTGATAACGCTTCCCTCATCCGTTGCGCAGGCTCTCTTGCAAACAAGCGCGCGAATGAGGGAGGAAACCCGAGCGGAAACGTGGACGCGGTTGACATCCGCGTTTCCGCTAGAGGTGAAATTGTACTGCCAAACGGTCATCATGTGTTTATTATTGCTTATATGATATGCGTGATATGTTCATGCTGTGCAGTATGCGTCCCTGCTGGGCGTGAGTCGAGTTGGCTGGCTCGAATCACGCCCATTACCCCCCCTCACAAGAACCAGTCCAGCATCCTAGATTCCGAGCGGATCCTACTCGCGCAAAAAACATGTTGTTCCTAACACTTATTAGAATGCATATGGGAAGTTATCTTATGTTCGGTATACGTTAGTATACCGAAAACAACAGCCGCTGGACAGTGACTTACGGGCAGACTTGCATACTTGTAAGAGCGAGAGGGGATTTCTGACACAAACCAGTCCACTATTACAGATGGTTGAACGCTCGTGTCGTCGTGTGTAAAACCGTGAGATCGAAAGAATCTGGGGAAAATGCGTTATCGACGGTAAAGATCGCGAACAGTCCTTAAGCCGTAACTCGGAAGTAAATTTCTTATTTCGTAACGTGATAAGGGCGTTTATCCCGGATTTTCACGTCTACAGATTACGAGTTATATAGTATGTAAACGGTATACTAACTCCCAGTCTCCTTAAGTGTGGGAGTGGGTGGACTCGTGGCGTGGTGCGCAGTGGATCATGGATGGGGTCCAAATGCACTTCAATGATGTTCGAAGGTGATTGGATGGCGAACTGGGCACTGGTTAAGGAAGTATGACGCTGTTTGAAGAAGCTGATATTGGGGCTAAATTGCTTTGGGAATGTGCTACGTTAGCATGTCGTTAGTATGCTCGTTAGTACACTATGACAATTGCACGTTAGTATGTTAACGGCATACTAACTTCCAGTCTCCTTAAGTGTGGGAGTGGGTGGACTCGTGGCGTGGTGCGCAGTGGATCATGGATGGGGTCCAAATGCACTTCAATGATGGTCTAAGGTGATTGGATGGCGAACTGGACATTAGTTAAGGGGGTATGCCGCTGTTTAAAGAAGCTGATATTGGGGCTAAATTGCTTTGGGAATGTGCTACGTTAGCATGTCGTTAGTATGCTCGTTAGTACACTATGACAATTACACGTTAGTATGTTAACGGTATACTAACTCCCAGTCTCCTTAAGTGTGGGAGTGGGTGGACTCGTGGCGTGGTGCGCAGTGGATCATGGATGGGGTCCAAATGCACTTCAGTGATGTTCTAAGGTGATTGGATGGCGAACTGGACATTAGTTAAGGGGTTATGCCGCTGTTTAAAGAAGCTGATATTGGGGCTAAATTGCTGTGGGAATGTGCTACGTTAGCATGTCGTTAGTATGCTCGTTAGTACACTATAATAATCACACGTTAATGTGTTAACCATATATTAATCAACATGTTAAACGTGTACTACAGCGGTATGTTTCATGCCTGTAGATAGGTCGAACGTGGTACATTAAGTGGTATAGTTTATACACTAACCGCATACTATTCCGATTTGGGAGGACGCGCCTGTTGTGCCCGGAGGCACAGCGTGAGCCGATATGCCTATGCGTTTGTGTGTGTGTGTGTCATCGGGAGTAATCTGGGATTGGCACGATGACAGTGAAATTGGGCTTGAGATCACGATGAGAATGAGTACCAGATGTCCGGGGTATGACAGTATGACACTATGACACTATGACACTTTAGTAGTATGACAGTACTGTGGGGTGGTCATCGTGGCACCCAGTCAGACCCTCGAAAAATGGTCAGATTCGCATCGGGTACGGAAAGACAATGAAATCGAATATCAGATGTCGGGGGTATGACAGTATGATAGTATGATAGTACCGTAGTATGACAGTACTGTGTGGCAGTCATCGTGTCAGTCTGTCGACGTAACATCTGAATCGAGAATGATGAATCGGAATTAGAAATGAGATCGAATCGGGAATTGAACGTTGAGCCGTAGTGTGTCATCGGCTGCCGGGTGGTTGACCCTGCAACCTGAGTGACGAGTGAATAAGTAGAGCACTTGAGAAGTGTTTAGCCTTTAGAACTCGGAACCGAATTATCGTTTGTACCTCAATCTGGCCCTGATCCAGTATATTATAAAATCCGAATTGTGTACCTTTGCACGTTCAATCAAAAACATTATTCCGAGCATCTGTCGTACTGCCCACGGGCACACCTGTCAACTTCCTTGGTTTTAGGCAAACCCTTCTAGTTCAGGATCACCCTTCCATCTTTATCCAACTGCTCATTAATGAAGAAAGTCCGGAAATAACTATGTAAGGTGCTCTTGTTGCGATCACTCCCAGCAGTGCGATAAAAGCCATCACCGATGGTCACGTAGGAAAAGCTTCGGCAAACCGGGTTCGGCCCGACCATGAGCAACGACTCGTACTCCGTGAACTTTCGACCCAGCCATACTGTGGGATCTGTGTACGCTCCAAAAAATGGCTCGTCAATGTGTTCGGGTTTTCCTAAAGCCTGCGCGTATTTACCTCGGCGTGTCTTGGGAATACTTCGAACCTTGCGGTTCCAGCTGTGCATCCACACGAGAAATAACGTTGTTAGTGCTCTAAAGGGTACCCTAAGATACCCTTTATGCATTTTGTGTACCTTAACGGTATACTAAATCTCGGGATCGGGCTCGGGCGAAGGTGGATCCGGGCGAGAGGCTTGTGCACGAAGAGTCGCAAAATGTTCACCTTGACGTTTATTGTTCATTGCACAAATAGCATTTCTGCCCCACACGCACACCCCACCCCACCCCGCCCTCCTACTATGTGACAGTCGCGTTGTTAGTGTGAATTTATCAGAAGGAATCTTTTGGGGAATGTTGCATTGTTGGTACGCTAACGGCAGGCCTTAGGGCACTAACGTTACGCTAACTGAACGGGAATGTGCTTTAGTTAGCACGTCGTTAGCATGTTTTTTGTACACCAAACCAATCACCAGCAAAGCGTGAGTAGCCAAGCGGGCCTCTAGCAAGGTTGGTGTGGATGTCGTAGGTTTCACTTTCGAATTTTTGCGAATATAAATTTGCAGTCGAATTTTTAAAGGCTTTAGAGAATCTTCCATTGTGAGTATGACGCTAACTGGACGCTAACGGGACGCCAACGGCAAGCCTTTGCGCAATAATGTTGCCCTAACTGCACACTAACAGAAAGAATCTTTTAGGGAATATGCCATTGTGAGTTAGTGCATGGCAATAGGGAGCCGTTAGGTGTTTTGTTGCATCTGGTGCACTAACCTAGCGACCAGTTAGTGCTTCGGATGCAACATAACACCTAACGGCACCCTATTGACGTCGTTAAGGTGCCATGCACTAACTCACAATGACATATTCCCTAAAAGATTCCTTTTGTTAGTGTGCAGTTAGGGCAACGTTATTGCGCAAAGGCTTGCCGTTAGCGTCCCGTTAGCGTACCAACAATGGAAGATTCCCTAAAAACTCTAAATTCCCAAATGTGATAGGAAATTTTCGTGAATGGCGTCGAATCGCGCGATTAAAAATATCACTGCACTGGGTTTGAACCTTCGCAGGCGGTTTCGCACGATGAAATATCTGCCATTATGCCCAACTGAGCTACGATCATAGATGGTTGCTCACCAACGGAAATAATAATAAAGTTTACAATCGCGAGGTGGGGTGGAATAATCGATGACGATCGCGATCGATACGTGACCTGCGTGCCTGCGATCCCCAACCCGCGAGCGCGGGCGTCATGCGGTGGATTATTCCATCTCCAATCGTCCGATGGCATCGCATGGCATGGCATGGCGTGGCACACGTTTCGCGGAATTCGTCATCGTCATCGTTATCGTCGATCGTGCTCGCGTGACGAGGACGTGCTGTGACTTCTCACGCCCCCCAACGCGCAACGGGAAGTCAAGGTGTCCACTGTAGGCATTTTTGCAGAATAGGGAGGTTCCGATTTCAATTCCCGGATTACAATTTACGGGATACGCGGGATACGCGCGATATCGTAACCCGGAACGCGTAACTCGGAAACCGCTTAATCCGGGATGGCTTTTCGATTCCGATTTTTGTCTCAGCTGTGGACATTCCGAAATAAGGCCGAGAAACTCGCTTCCGTCATCCGTGTTCAATTCGAATTGTGGCACTGCAATATTATACCTTAGGTCTGATTTGTTAAATATGTAGTTTTAACTTAAGGCGGAAGGCTTTCTCTCCCGCAGTGTGCCCCTGTCCAGCGAAATAAAGATCTCTAAGATTGTATACTAATCTGAGTTATCTTTTGCTTCAAAATGTTAGCACATATTCCTACTTAGTATGTGGGTACCCATTTCGCAAAGAATGACAACCCATAGCGCAACTACTGCGGGTTTCAAATTCCTTAAATTCCACCCGCTTCCGCCAAATGAACGCATCAGCCCACAGCGAGAAGTGTGGTTGACCGTTCAGTCTGTGCAATTTTTTTAGGGAAGACAACACATATGACATACTATTTTTGATAACGCTTCCCTCATCCGTTGCGCAGGCTCTCTTGCAAACAGGCGCGCGAATGAGGGAGGAAACCCGAGCGGAAACGTGGACGCGGTTGACATCCGCGTTTCCGCTAGAGGTGAAATTGTACTGCCAAACGGTCATCATGTGTTTATTATTGCTTATATGATATGCGTGATATGTTCATGCTGTGCAGTATGCGTCCCTGCTGGGCGTGAGTCGAGTTGGCTGGCTCGAATCACGCCCATTACCCCCCCTCACAAGAACCAGTCCAGCATCCTAGATTCCGAGCGGATCCTACTCGCGCAAAAAACATGTTGTTCCTAACACTTATTAGAATGCATATGGGAAGTTATCTTATGTTCGGTATACGTTAGTATACCGAAAACAACAGCCGCTGGACAGTGACTTACGGGCAGACTTGCATACTTGTAAGAGCGAGAGGGGATTTCTGACACAAACCATAACCAGTCCACTATTACAGATGGTTGAACGCTCGTGTCGTCGTGTGTAAAACCGTGAGATCGAAAGAATCTGGGGAAAATGCGTTATCGACGGTAAAGATCGCGAACAGTCCTTAAGCCGTAACTCGGAAGTAAATTTCTTATTTCGTAACGTGATAAGGGCGTTTATCCCGGATTTTCACGTCTACAGATTACGAGTTATAAAGGACAAAATCCCGAGATAAGGACTGTCTGTCATCCAGATTCGGGAATCTATGACCTTAACTCGTAAATTGTAATCCGGAAATTGAAATCGGAACCTCCCTAATACTGTAAAAGTTCAAACTCACCGGTACAGCCGTCAACGCTTCACATTTCACCGTCCAGCAGTGTGCAGCAGCGTGTGGTGGCCTCGCCAACGGGTTGCATGTTATGATATTTCTCATTCTTGCGCGCTGCAATATGTCACAGGTTTGTAGTGCATGTTTTTTATATGTATATGCATTATTTTGTGTGTGCTTAGCGCGCTCATCCTCGGCATGCGCGGAACTTTGACTTGGAGTGAACGGGAAGATTCCCGCGAGTCCTTTGCACTCGAAATAGTTGGTTCAAATCCAACTCACTCCACGCACCTCTCCTTTTCAGTTTCCTTCGTTAATTTCGTTTGTCACTTATATCGTCTTTCATCTTTACTAAACGTTACTTGGTTGGTTTTGTTTTTCAGATCGCTGAAAATATTCGAGTGGTGAAATCAATTTTTCCACCATCATCTCGCGTTCATATTCGCGCTTCTTTGAGGTTCCTAGGTTGCTAGTTATGTTTTGCACAAGGGCATCTTTAATGCGTTTTCCGCTTTTACTAAGTGTTGGTTCTTTGCTTTACTTTTCAGATCGGCTGTTTTGGAGAAACCCTAAATGGAGAAAATCGACCGCCTCGAGTACTTCATGAGCTTCAAGCTTCCCTTCAAGCGTGCTAGATTGATAGATTATTTACAATCGTAGTGTTGGAACTAGAAATCGTACGAATAGAATGTTATTTTGCGTATTGGTAGGATAGAGATGAGTAGTGCCAATTGTATCCCATCGTGCCTAGCTAGCTACACTATCGTATTAATATGATTGTATTAAACATGCTCGAGTGTTCCATGCGTATGCTAGCCTGTTTCGCACGTATCTTCATTGCTTGTTTATGTCACTGTTTATTGCGGATTTCGTGCGCTGCGTGAAGCTCGTATAGTGTGTCGTTAATATACTATTAACAACACACAAACAACACACTAACAACACACTAACGACACACTAACAATAACTGTTAATGTGCATAGTTAGTATACCGTTAATACACTAGGATACCAGTTAATGTGCAACTCGCATGTAGTTAATGTATGCTAACAGTGTGTTAACTACGTACTAACCACCCGTTAATGCACGGAGTTAGTGTGCTATTAGTATGCCGTTAATGTGTAAGGTTTAGGTACACTAAGTATGCACTACTTATACACTATCTACGAACTAACTGCCTGTTAATATTCTCTGTTAGTGTGTCGTTAGTGTTCCGTTATTGTTCCGTTAGGGTTCCGTTAGTTGCACACTTAGGGCACAGTTAATGCCCTAAACGCAAGTGATCATACTGAGTTAGTATGCCGTTAAGGTGTCGTTAAGGTATGTTGCACAGAATGCACGACCTAACGGCACACTAACGTTGCGGTTAGTGTGCCTTTAGAGTACGTACATGCACACTAACGCGCCGTACTCTTATATAGTTAGTGGGTCTTTAGCGTACCGTTAGTGCGCGTACTAACATTTTCTAAAATGGTAGGGG